>CAKAOI010050567.1:35841-49518 GCA_916701655.1 Sebastiscus albofasciatus | reverse complement strand
ATATATATATATATATATATAAAATCAATATATGACATTAAACCTTTGTTTCCAATCTGACATTATATGACATAAGGTTTAGGGTAGTTTCCAATCTGACATTAGTTAAACACAGAGTGGAAAAATCTTGACAATTTCCACCATCAAAGACATTGACACAGCCCCACGGATCAACTGCTGGCAAGTACTGTCTTAAATATATCTGTTTCAGCTCCCAAAAAGCACTGTGACCTAGAAGCAGTAAGTCATGCTTAATGTAATGGTGTTCTAAATTATTTATCCAAGTGTTAATCTTTCTCAATACTGAAATGTTCCCACATTTCCACAATAAAATGTGTAAGATAACTTTGTTCCAATTTCCCAGATTATCTTAATTACATGTTACAAAAAATAAATTCAAACAATATAGATAGTTTCATTTTTAAACAGTTTAACATAATTATAATAAGAAGTTAAACTTTTTTTTTAAAACTTTATTAGGTTTCACATATATATGTTTAAACAATTTACTGAAATAAATGCAAGGTAATTGGAAACAACAATTAAACAGTTAAGTCTGCATTTAAAGTTGTTGGTCTCCATATGACTTTACATTTATAAATAAATCAAAGTTATTTTTACTTTTAAACTTTTATTTATTTATGCATATTATATATATGTTTTATATATATTGTATATGTATATATTTATTATATATGTATATTATATATGTTATATTTATTTATATACAGTATATAGTTTTGTTACATATATATAAATTATATAAATATTAGTTCACTTTAGCTGAAATTATAATATAAAATGGTAGAAGTTGCAATACTATATATATAAATGTATATGTATGTGTATAGTAAAAGTAAATAGTATTGTAACTTTGACTTTTACTTGGGTCCAAACATTTTAACATTTTGATATTATAATTTCAGCTAAAATTAACTGATATTTGTTTATTGAAAAAAAATCCAGATTTTTGTGGTATCCCGTGAACGCAGCATGTGTGTAGTTCAGGGACCGCCCTCAGCAGTCAGTCACACCCTCCCTGAGCAGCGACTGACAGTTCGTCCATCCAGTGCGGCGGTTTGTTGATACCTGCTGCTCGCGACTGGACTTTACTCTCATTGGCTCTCATTGTTTGTCAAACTTCGCCTCGAGGAACATGAGCGTGTCCTTCACAGCGTGTCGCGCGCCTTTCTGCCTCTGAGTTTAAGGTGTTAATCTGAAAGTGTGTCAACTAGTCAGATCAAGGTGAAGGAGACTCCTGCTGCAGCTGCCCCATGATGACAGGACTTCTGTTGTAGCTTTAAAAGTTGGTGAGTTAAAGTTAAACTTCCTTATTTGTCACTTTTATTCATTGTGAGATTAATTGCAATGAGAACATTAAAAGGACCAGGAAGTTCTAGTGCAAGTGAAATGTTTGTGCCTGCAGGCATGAACACTTTTCAAACTGTATTAATAAATCTCATGTACAAATATATATGACAGCTAAATCACTCTGAGAATGACATCATCTTGCGATTGTCTAACATCAGATTTAGCACTACACGGTACCAATCACAGCTGTGGAGGCACTGGTATAGTTCTTTATATGTAAGGCATTGATGTATGTATATATTTATATTAATATTTAGATTTTTAATATCTTTTAATCATGACATTTTATAGTGCTTCCTGTATTATATGTAATGTATTGTTTTTTGTTTTTTTCTAATCTGGACCTTGAGTCTGCAATAAAGTTTGAATTGAATTGAATTTAACTTATTGTTTAATATATTTGTTTTAAAACTTTTCAGTGTGCTTGTTTTTTGTCTTTCTGCTCTCTTATCACATAGTTAATATTGCACTTTTATCAGTATTTGATTAGTTTTGTCAAGCATGCTGCACATATGGAGTCATTCTTATATAATTATATCAGTAATTATTTTATCTTTCTGTATGACACAGATTAAATTTATAATTCTGTATGACACATATTAAAGGTAATAATTATTATAGTTAGAATAATTCTAAATAATAATAATTATAGTTAGACATATTTAGGAAAATTTAATTAGAGTATATGTATGGCTCAATAAGGAAGCTGGTTAATAATTAATTGATTTAAGGAGAAGGGGTGGGGTTAAGGGGTGGGGTTAAATAAGTTTATACTTCTTCTCACTCCTTTTCGAATATGTAAATCAAGGCATCAAGTGTTGACACATTATATTTCTTATGCTTTTCAGCTTTTCATTGTATGTAAATACTACTTGTTTCTGACTGTCCACTGGTTGGTATGATCATTCTTTTTCTTTATTTTCTATTTTATTTTATTTTTGTATACTACAATTCTTTATTCTACAAGCATGGAGACATAAACAGATGAGCTCTTCACTCTCTCCTCTAAGCAACCTGTTACAGAGACCCTGTTCTTCATGTCTTCTGCAGGTCTTTAACAACCATGACGGGTGACATGGTGGTCTGGAGGGGTCTGACCTGGATGAAGCAGGCGGCCAGCAGAGCCACACCAGGCGGCCTGCACGGCACCGGGAACCAGAGGCTGGGAAACTTCTTCCATCATGCTGCCGGATCAGCGAGGGTGAGCATGTCAGCTGTGAGGTGTTTGGCAGTTTCACAAACATGCAACCCAGATTCCTCCTGAGTCAGTCTCCGCACCCCATCACCTCATCAGCAACACCAACTATAGAGAGCAGGGCTGAGAGGCAGATGATGCCGGAATAGAAGACATAGTTGAGAAATGGGATTATGGGAAGTGGAAGTGTGCAGAGTTTCCAACATAATTTTGCACTTTAATAGGAAGTAAAGCTCCCAAAACAACACCTGGACCAGTGGTTCATCACGTTTTTTGGTTTTGACCCCTTAAAATGTCAACTTGTGACCCCCCGTCACAGCTTCCATAGGTCCACCAACTACCAACTAGTGATTTTCCCCTTTTAATCATTTCTGATTTGTTTCATTTGAATAATTAATAAAGGCCTGAGGATGTAAAACTATCATATTTCACAAAAGAGTGAAATAAAATTTGAAGTGTGAAAGCAATCAGCAGAAGTAAAAAGCTAAGGTTAGGCTATAAACGAACTACACCTCGGTCGCATGAGGGTGAGTATTATCAACAAGGCTGTAAAGGCGGACGAGTCAGCGTGATGGCGTTTAGTAGTCTCATTTAGCCACTTGTTGGCAACATAAAGGCTTCAAAATTTACGAGTGGGGTATTTAATTATGTATTTTATGTCGTAGAACAAAACATTAAAATCTCTTCAGCTCGTGTTAACCACAGATAATTTCAGGCATCTAACTAATAACCCATTGACTTCCACACAAGGGAACCAGAAGTGCTTAAATGCGAACTCATTTCTAGGTTTTAGGACTCATTCCTGCAGCACTCTATTCCTTCCTACTATATCCTTTAACACTTACTCATGTGAATCATGTTTAATCATCCAGGAGACGTTCAACAAGCAGCAGGAGGTCTGCGTCCACAGAGCCACAGCAGTAGCACAGCTCCACAGATATTCCACTATGGGAGCTTGTTTCAGTACCTGTTTCATTGGAAGTGTAAACGGCGGACAGGCGACCTGCAGTGGAGGAACCGACACTAAACGTCTGAAGTACCGCAGAGACTGGTCCCGCCAACTGTTCTCTGGACATACAAGGTTATTTAACCAGGACAACTCCACGGTGGGACGTCTGACATCAGAGGACGTCGATAAAGCAGAAAACACCAAGAAAACAGACGTCAAGCAGCATAAACAAGTGGTATCCACTTTAACACCTTTTATAAATCAGTGTTTGAATAATATGGATCAATACTTCATATTTCAACATTGCACAGAAACATGTTATTCTTCTTTTGTGCTTTGAGTTTAGTTCTTTTCTTGTGTTTCAGCTCAGTGACAGAGCCAGAGAGAGGAAGGTGCCCGTCACACGGATAGGAAGGCTGGTGAATTTTGGAGGTAGGTGTGTTTACTGGTTTACTGGTCATGTTACAAAAGAAAAGTGACATTAACGTAGTTGTTGTTGTTACCATGAAGGTTTCAGGTAGAGTTGCTCCAGTGACGGGGCTCTGTCTGGGCAGCTGCCAGGTGCTGGGAAAGGGTGATCCTGTATGTGAAGCAGAACACATGTTCAAGATATAAACAAAACACCCGACATGTTGCTTTACCGGCATGGATATCAAAGTGTAGAGTTTTCAATATGCTACATTTTTATACTTTTTTCACTGACCATTTTTAGTTGTGCTCATATTTATTTATTTTGTTATTGAATTTTAAAGGTGCCCTGTGGAGTGAACAAACAAACTTTGTGTTTACATTCAGTGCTTCTCACCAAAAACACACTATGTGTTCCCTTGAGGTTTAAAATCATGCTGAAATAATTTTCTTCCTTGTAAAACATTTGCAAAACAAATTGTTTTGTAGCTCTTTGAAAACAGCATTGTTTACATCCATGTTTACTTCCTCTTCTGTGTCGTTGTTGGTGCATGGTCTCGTCTAGAAGGTAACCCGCAGATTGTGAAATCTGATATGAGATCTGCAAAAACTTAAACTTTTGAAGACACTATCGACCCTAGCTTTAAATGTTCAGTTTCGGTATTCTGTATGTTAGAGCTGAAGCGATTTATCAATTAATTGATCAACGGAAAAGGAATCTGCAACAATTTCATTCATTTTTTTTAAGCAAAAATGCCAAAAATGAATTGGTTTCACCTGTTGAAATGTGATTATTTGACAATTTTGACTGTTTTTCTGACATTTTATAGACTAAACAATTCATTGAGAAAATAGGCAGCAGATTAATAAACAATAAAAATCATTAGTTGGAGCCTGTTTGTGTGTGACCCAGCACTAAAGTTAGTTTCTGAACTAACTTAATGTTGAGCTCACTTGGTTTTTAAATGACTGAAATTGTAGCATTTATTAACTCAACATAATTTCAGTAATCTTAAATGGACTCTCGTATTTTCTTAGCTAACTTCCCACTATTTTTGACACGAGTTGTGCAAGTAAGTTGTGCAAATGACACTAGCAGCACTTCCTCTAGAGCAGCAAGGGGCTCATGGGAGACTAGTAACACTTATGTGATTGGTATGGTCTATTTTTATTCTCTGTTCACTAGTTCTACAAGTAGAGTTGTTTAGTTTCATTTCGTCCTTGTACAGTGAAGTGAACGTCAAAGTTTAATTTTGGATTTAGTTGAGAGGGTTTGCATTGATGACCTTGGCCACCAATTTTCAGGAGCTGAAGTCAGACTGACCAGAGTCCTGTCTGAGAATCCAGCTAATATAACACATGTTGTCATCCAAGGGCAGCACACTTAGTAATAGTAGTATCAGTTGTTTCTTGGCCTTAAATGGTCGCTGAACTCTCAAAGACTGAGTGTTGCCCTGAGAAATCAGACTCTGGTTACTGATTGCTGTTATCACAACCTTTTTGTTGCTGCTGTTATCAGACGCAGAGTAGGGCATTGGTAAAGGCAACACTGTGGGCCTTCATAAAAAATAATTGCTAACAGATTGATAACTTCGTCTTCCAAACAGTTCCTGTCACTTCAAAGAAAAAGTTTGTGAATCATGTTTTTTATTTATTTCTTTTTGCAGGTCTGGCGGTTGGACTCGGCATCGGGGCGATCGCTGAGGTGGCCAAGAAGAGTTTAAAACCCCAACAGCAAGGTGATAAGAGGGAGATTTAAACTGCATGTGATTATCATAAAGTGGGCATGTCTGTAAAGGGGAGACTCGTGGGTACCCATAGAACCCATTTTCATTCACATATCTTGAGGTCAGAGGTCAAGGGACCCCTTTTGAAAATGACCATGCCAGTTTTTCCTCGCCAAAATTTAGCGCAGGATTGGAGCGTTGTTTAGCCTCCTTTGCAACAAGCTAGTATGACATGGTTGGTACCAATGGATTCCAAGGTTTTCTAGTTTAATATGATACCAGTATCTTCACTCTAGCTGTAAAACTGAGCCCGCTACAACCTCTGAAATATTGATTAATGTGTATGTATGTTGTTTTTTTTAGGTGATAAAAAATCTGTTCTGAACTCGAGTGCGTTCCTCTCCGAAGCCAACGCTCAAAGAATCGTGCGGACACTCTGCAAAGTCCGAGGTGCAGCTCTGAAACTTGGACAGATGCTCAGTATTCAAGGTGAGGTGTTATTTAAAGTGACACATATACAGAAATAGATCATCAGTGACTCAGTACAAACTGATATTACAGCTCACACACACTGTTACGGCATGTTATGGACAGTCAATCTATCAGTGTGTACATAAAGGTTCAGCTTTCAGCAGAGGCCAAACACAGAGCGTAAACTGGTGCTCCAGCTCCCCAGCAAGACCAAGAGGGAAATGTCATCACCTAAAATAAGCGTCGGGTTAGCTGAACACAATAAGTGCCATTCCAGTCGAGTTATTGTAGGCAGCCGAGGCTCAACTGACACTTTGAACAGTGTGTTTACACTACAGTGTTGTTGTGCTCTTCGATATCCACAGCCACAGTTTGCAGCTCTCATGTATTATCATTAGAGCCGAGTCACTAGTGGTGGAAAAAACTGCAGTTTTATTATTATCGGATATCTTTATCTATGTGAATGTTGGGTTTCAGTTATGTATGTAGACAGTATGTAGACAGTGGTTTACATTATAGTTGGTTTGTGGCACTAAGAGCATCCCCATGGGAAATCTTGTTTTATTTATTTGTTACTTTATTCTTTTATGCATTCATTTTTAATATTAATAATACATTTTAGTTATTGTAAAGCGCTTTTCTAGACCCATAGTGCCAGACAGAGACATGCAAAAAAAAACACTGGGCATAAAAGCGCACAACATTGCAGGTAGAGACAGTGATACAGACAGAAACATTAAGCATTAGAGTAGTGTAGGTGCTTGACTATAGTCATTTAATAATTCTACCACGTGTTTCATGTTTCACCGTAGTTTCTGCATGCAATGTCCTGATTTTGAATGCCTCCGCGTCGACGACAGCCGTGGCCGGAGGCTTTACGTTTTCGGGTTGGGTCGGGAATGCCTGGAGGGAATTTCTTCAGATTTGGCACAAACGTCCGTCCAAGGATGAACAGATTTAGATTTTGATGGTCAAAGGTCACTGTGACCTCACAAAACACATTTTTGGTCATAACTCAAGAATTCAGATGCTAATTAGGACAGTTTCGGTGTTTAATAGGACAAAATGATAAAGTGATGATGTTTTGGACAGATACTTTAATATGATATTTTCATGGCATATTATAGTAAAATGTCATAGTATAGTATGTCATAAAAATGCCATGAAACAGACAGTATGTTATAAAAATATACTATAGTATGCGTTTAAAAAAGTCATCAAAAATATAGAAAGTATGTCGTAAAAATGTCATAGTATATTATATCATAGTGTAGTATAGTCTTAAAAATTTCATAGTATATTATGTCATCAAAAATATAGAAAATATGGCATAAAAATGGCATAGGATAGTGTGTATATATATATATAACTATATATATAGTTATATATATAGTTATATAGTTATATAGTTATATATATATAACATATATAGTTATAGTTATATATATATGTATGTATAACTATATATATATAGTTATAGTTATATATATATATATATATATATATATATATATATATATATATAGATAGATAGATATATATATAATAAATAGTTATATTTATAGTTATATATAGTTATATATATAATATAGTTATAAACATGTAGTATGCCATAAACATGTCATGGTATAGTATGTCATTAAAAAGGTCAGTATATTATGTCATAACAAATGTCATGAATGTCACATCATAGTATGTTATAAAAATGTCATAGTATAGTAGGCTATGTCATAAAAAAAATGTCATGAAAATGTCAGCGTATAGTATGTCATAAAAATGTCATATAAAGAGAGGTTTTAAACAAAGTAATCGTAATAGTTATTTATTTTCTCTCCTCTCAGATGACGCCTTTATTAACCCCCAGTTGGCTAAAATCTTCGAGCGTGTTCGACAGAGTGCAGACTTCATGCCTCCTAAACAGATGATGGTACAGTATGAAGTAGTCGTAGTAAACAACACAAACTCATTAAACTCATACTTCATAGATGAGACGGTTTCTCTTCTCTCTCTGCAGAAAGCCATCAGCAGTGACTTCGGCCCAAACTGGAGAGACAAGGTGGAGTACTTTGAGGAGAAGCCGTTTGCAGCGGCGTCTATCGGTCAGGTGCATTTAGCGAGACTGAAGGACGGCAGAGAGGTCGCCATGAAGATTCAGGTGAGCGGAGCGTTTGCACAGAGATAAAACACAGAAGCAAACTATTACAACATACAGTAAATCACACAATGAAATCTGTTCTTTCAGTACCCCGGAGTCGCCAAGAGTATCGACAGTGACGTGAATAACATCATGACTGTTCTGAGTTTAAGCAACGCGCTGCCTGAAGGTAACATTGTTGGAGAGCTTTTAATCATTTCTATGATAACAGCTGCTATTGTCTGATGTTGGAAACCTCCACTATTGTCAATATACTTCACCACACCAGCAGCTTGAATGTCATGATTTTTAACTTTCTTAACATTTGCCCTCCTTTTCACAGGTCTGTTTCCTGAGCACCTCGTTGAGGTCATGAGCCGTGAGCTGGCGCTGGAGTGTGATTACATAAGAGAGGCCAAATGTGCCAAAAAATTCCAGTAAGTTGTTCACACTTGTTCTTTCTACACAGACTGACTTTGGGATTCATTTCACAATGTATTGGCAATCATGATTTATTGGTGCCTTCAAATGAAACTTGTGAGCTTGTGTTTACAATAGGAGAAGTCATGTACTAGGGGTGTCCCGAATAACATTTGAGGCGTGAAATAGGCATTAACGTAACATAATATTGATTCATATTTGATCAGCGTTGCCTAGTTTGACCGTTTGGTCGGAGTTTGCGAGTGATTGACAGTTGCTCAGAGACGGCAACTGGACGGCCGACTCCAGGTCAGCTCTTACTGCTTGTTTTCCTCCGGCCTGTGAAATCTTTCAGATGCCGTTAGGAGCACTGGAGGACACCATGGCACATGATTTTTTTTTCAGGTTACCTGAAAACTACTGTCAGGATATAGCGACCATTTTATAAAAATAACTTCTTTTAATCAGATTTGCTCCAATCTCGCCTACTTCAGCTTTAATGCGTTAAAGAAATTAGTGGCGTTAAAACTAAATTGCGTTAATGCGTTACTATCACGTTAACTTTGACAGCCCTAATCTGTGTAAAAAAAAAAACAGTACATCACATAAAACCCCAAAACAAATTGTTTTTTAACTTAAATTTTTATAAGGCATCAACTTAATATTCATCCTAAAGTGATATCGATCTTCTCATCTAATTCTCAAAAGACAGAAAGTGAATAAGCATATGTTCTTTTAGGAGCAAAGTTTATACTTCAAGCTGTCAGGTTGATAGTGACTCTGTTCTTCTGAGCACCAGGATAGTCCTTCGCTATTGACATTGTTATCACAGTGTTGGGGTCGGGTTCAGGTGTCTTTCTAACTTGCTGTTTGTGTGTCAGAGAGCTGCTGAAGGATCACCCGTACTTCTATGTGCCCGATGTGATTGACGAGCTGAGCAGCCCGCACGTCCTCACCACAACGCTGGTGCCCGGTTTCCCTCTGGACCAGGCCACCGACCTCTCACAGGAGCTCAGGAATGAGGTACGACCGCCGTGACCTCCGCACAGCTTACAGTACAGTTTACACCTGCACACTGCCAAGACGGCGACAGCTTTGGAAGAGTTCAAGGTGATGTGCCGAACACAGAGACGTACCAGCTTTTAAAACCCCACAGTCATGTCAGCTCAGTTCATAATAATAATAATACAGTACTATATAAATGGAGCACTATTTAGTTTCTCCTCCTTTGCTTCTGCTAGATTTGCGAGCAGATCTTGAGGCTGTGCCTGAGAGAGCTCTTTGAGTTCAGATACATGCAGACTGATCCAAACTGGTCCAACTTCTTCTTTGATCCACAAGCTCACAAGGTTAGTTTGTCTTAATCCTGTAATTTAATACGCACACTGTTAGTACATTTGATATTTCCTCTTCTTCATTATAAAGTGTGTTTCGTGTCTTCAGGTTGCACTGTTGGATTTTGGAGCTACGCGGGGATTTGATAAGAGTTTCACTGACACCTACATTGAGGTGAGAAGCTGGAGAAATGTATCTCTACATTTGTTTCTTGTGTTATTATGACCCATTTTCTTATTGTTACGACATACCAAATTCTTATTTCTTTTGATAACAACTTGGGCTTACACGATAATAATGCGATAATACTGTTTTGCACATCAATCGTTTGAAATGACTCAAATCCTACAAGAGACATAACATGCTTTATTTGCATGCAGGAAAACATTTAATTGTATTAGGACTCATTTATTTATTTATTTTAAATCACTTTTTCACTTTCATTTCTTTCATCAGATTATTAATGCAGCTGCAAATAAGAACAGAGAAGGTGTTCTGCAGAAATCTAGAGACATGAGGTTCCTCACAGGATACGAGTCAAAGGTAATAAACACCAACATCTTCACTATAAACCACAACAGTGTGTAATCACAGTGACAGTTAGTTCATTTCTGTTAAGGAAAAAAACACAGAAACCTTCAGCAGAAACGTCACCTCTCTAAACCCAGAGGTGGAAGAAGTACTCCGATCTTTTACTTAGTAAAAGTAACAATACCACAGTGTGAAAATACTGTTTCAAAACCTGCACTGGAAATTCGACTTGAGTAAAAGTACTTAAGTATTGCCAGCAAAGTGGACTTAAGTATCTAAAGTAACACTGCAAAATGACCCCTTTCAGTAGTGTTCAATTATGGAGCCTTCAAGGTCCCCAAAGATGCTAGTTTTTTTTTTATCTTATGCACACAAGATAATAATTTGTACACATAAGTTATAATCATGTGCAACAAGATATATATATATATATTTTTTCTGTGACTTCAGGGGCTCTCCTTTTGGTTTTGTTGCTGGGCGATTTTCAACTTTATCATTCTTTTAAGTACATGATGACCTCAAGTAAATTCCAGCCTGAGTGGGATTAATCAGCACCATACTGTAACTGTAAACACCTGAGAGGATATGTGGGGCCTTTAATCCATAACAACACATCATATTTAATACGTTGATCATATGTTTTATAGGTAAAATCAAAGTAACTATAGCAGTTAAATAGATGTAATGGAGTAGAAGTATAAAGTAGCATAAATTGGATTTACTGAAGTACAAGTACTTGAGTAAATGTAATAAGTTACATTTAGACAGTGTAGGTGTGGTAAACCTGAAATCAGGGACAGGAAGCAACGTGCTTTTAATGACACATGTTCGGACAAAGGAGGAATTAACCTGCTGTCATCTGTTTGAATGAAAAACCTGCACTGTATACTGACATTTTTTATGACATACAATACTATGACGTATTTATGCCATTTTTTTGGCATATTATACAATAACTTTTTTGAGTTTTTGCAACATACTATGACTTTTCTTTTACATGCTATACTACAACTTTTTGACTTTTTTTGACATACTATACTATGACTTTTTTAATGTTCTTGGGTTTTCCGTCCGTCCGTATGTCTCATTTTTGTGAATGTGATATCTCAGGAGCACTTTCAGGGAATTTTGGCACAAATGTCATGGTCATTTTTTTTTGCTTTTTCCATAACATTTCGTAACATTAGACAAGTGGCATTGTCTCTTATGACCTTTATCGTCCTCTACTGGTGACTAGGAGGAATTGCAACAACAGTGAGAACTTTGTTGTAGTTTGTCTTTTGCTGTCACCTTGAATTACAAACCATAAAGAAATACAATAGAAATGTTAAATGGAGAGCTGAATGTATCATCCACCGTGCTGACTACAATTACAATCAAACAAACGACGTATAACAATTCAATCAGTGAGCTGTAGCGGTGCTGGCGGGCAGATTTTGTTAAGTTTGGACAGAGCCAGGCTGACTGCTTGACCCTGTTTACAGTCTTTGTGCTAAGCTGGTTTCTGGCTGTCCATATTTAACTGACAGACATCAGAGTGATATCAATCTCTCTGCCAGAACTTTTGCTTTTAAAGCCTGCTGACTATCTGCTGTTTCCTGTAATAAGGCGATGGAGAACGCCCATGTGGATGCAGTGATGATCCTCGGGGAGGCCTTCTCCTCTGAGGAGCCCTTTGACTTTGGATCTCAGAGCACCACGGAGCGTATCCACAGCCTCATCCCCGTGATGCTGAGGGAGCGACTCACGCCGCCTCCCGAGGAGACGTACTCCCTCCACCGCAAGATGGGTGGCTCCTTCCTCATCTGCTCCAAACTCAAAGCCAAAATAGCCTGCAAGAACATGTTCCAGGACGCCTACAACAACTACTGGAGAGACGGAAGCCCCGAGTCGACTAACTAGCTTTACGACTGGTTTTCCAAAAAGGCAAGTTAAAACCAGAACTTTTTTAGTCTTGTTTGTGTTATGTTGAACAATTAAACTCACACATTCTTACCTGAAGTGCAACCTGGGCCAGATAATGTCCAGTAGTTTTGTGTTTTTACTCATCAGGTTAAGTGATACGAGTTCATATAATACATGGAAAAATCTGAATAATGTTGCCTATTAAGAACATTTTCATATCTGCACGCTTCATATTCCGTCGCTCATTTTGACCAGAACTCCCATCCAGACTAACATGAACATTGCTTTTCGAGGTAATGTGGAAAGATAATTTCTACATATTGTTTGAATTAATTTTTTGTGTACAACCTAATAATTATGTGTCTGTATGATGTATCTGATCAGGACTGTCATTTGAAATAAATATACTCATGTTGCAAAAATAAATCAGTCAAGGATTAGTACATTTCTCAGGTCATGAACCAGCAGCACGTGAGGCATCAGTCTCTACAGTCGTGTTACAGTCCCGGTGCCGTCTGCAGTCGTCCTGTTAACGCTCCACTTGGATTGTGACGCTGGAGAAACTAAACTCAGAGCGCAGGAGCTTTGTTGCCTTCGTGAGGATGATCTGTGCATCAGCTTCTCCTTCTGAGGACACAAACACAGGCATCATTTTCTTAAAGTTCTGGTTTACAATAATCTTGAACATGTATCATACCTTTACACTAAAGCCTTGACCTGTTCTGATATTTACTCAACACAGATTGTATAGTATGTCATAAAAATTTTTATTTATTTATTTTTTTTAAAAAAAGTCATATAGTTTGTCATAAAAAATCTAAAAATGTAAAAAAAAAAAAAAAGTCATAGGTATGTCACAAAAAATTTATTTTCATTTTTTTTAAGTCATACTATATAGTATGTCAATTTTTTTTTTTTTTTTTAAAAGTCATATAGTATGTCATAAAAAAATCTAAAAATGTCAAAGTATGTCACAAAAAAGTTAAAAAAAAAAAAAAAAAAGTCATAGGTATGTCATGAGAACATTTTTTTTTGTTTTTTTTAAAAAAAGTCATAGTTTGTCATAAAAAATCTAAACATGTTAAAAAAAAAGTCATAGGTATGTCATTTTTTTTTTAAGTCATACTATATAGTATGTCATATTTTTTTTTAAAGTCATATAGTATGTCATAAAAAAAATCTAAAAATGTCATAGTATGTCACAAAAAAGTAAAAAAAAAAAGTCATAGGT
>CAKAOI010050567.1:0-35821 GCA_916701655.1 Sebastiscus albofasciatus | reverse complement strand
GTATAGTGTGTCATAAAGTGTGCTCTTAAAGGAGCACCAGAGAAAAAAATATGCCTTCATAAAATTGTGTGTCAAAACACCCTGAGGAAAGCCCATATTTATAACAAGATTTGTATTTTTAACCTGAGCTAAGAATAGAACAAATTAGCCACAATTAGAAAATTACCATACAATTTACAAAAATCTTCATTTGAGTTATCAGATTCATCAAATTCTTTTCTCTTTTGGCAGAAAATAATTTGTCATTAAAAAAAACAAAAAATGTCATAAAAAAAGTTAAAAAAAAAAAAAGTCATAGGTATGTCATAAGAAACTTGTTTTTTTTGTTGTTTTTAAAGTCATATAGTCATAAAAAAGTAAAAAACAACCTGTGACCACGTGAACAGAAAGTAAAGAGTGAGTCATGTTGAGGCTCCACGTGTGCAGACTGTGAACAGCCACAACTCCTCTCACTGACAGCAGCCCGTCTCTCACAGCGCTGACGTTAACGTCCTGAGGAGTTCCTGCAGAAAACAAAGTCCACACTCAGTAGCACATAAACTGTAGTCATTAAAATGATAATGTCACCACAGGTAGAGGAAAGTGTGTTTACCCTCCATCAGGATTCTGAAAACATCCTTTGTGACTGGAAGCGTTGTTCCAAGAACCAGAACCGAGAACAGGAACGTGCAAATCGGATCTGCTACTTTATATTCAGGCTGTGAGGAATAACACACAAATCTGATTAAACACAACAAACTGTCTGCATCAGTAGCATCCGTATGTTAACATTGTCATTATGAGCATGTTTGCAGAGTGTTTTGGGCGACACTGACCCAGAAGTGGATGATGGTGGCAGCCAGCAGGACTCCGACACTCTGCACCAGATCTCCCACCACGTGGATGAACGCCGCCTTCACGCTGGCGTTGCCGTGGCCGTGACCGTGATGGTGTTTGTCCCTCTGCAGTTGGCTGGTGGTAAACGTGTGACTGTGGCCGTGTGAGGCTCCAGACTGATGGAGGATCAGGACCATCCTAAATTAAAACAAAACTACTTTTAGAAGAGCGTCTGATCACTGCTTAACATGATGTGATGGTGAGCTCCTCATACTCACAGGACGTTGACCCCCACAGCACATCCTGAGGTGATGAGCATGATCTGACTGTCGATGTCGTAGTCTCCATCAGTGATCCTCTGAACGGCTGATATGACCAGCACCGCTGTCACGGCCCAGATGGACACAACTGACAGGAACATGCCCAGAATCTCTGTTTAACACAACAACAACTGAGTCAGACACACATTTATGAATTATGTAAGGTAATAATAGTACAAATATTGATACAAATTCCCAGAAATATTGAGACGACATGACGTCAGGGTCCCTTTATTGTTGCTACAGTCTTGTTTATACTTGATGTATAGATAATAAGATTGATATCCATCTCCTCATCTCACTCTCTGAAAGAAGTGAATTCACCAAAACATCAAACTATTCCTTTAAAAGGAATGATTCCAACACAGTTATTTGGATCTGGACCTGCTCGATGCCACCCGAAGGTCATGGTGTGTGTCTGAGGCCTGGAGGAGATCGACAGAGAGAAGATGCTGATCACGATGCTGCCAAAGTCAGTCAGAAGATGAGCTGCGTCCGTCATGATGGCCAGACTGTGAGCAGCGTATCCACCTGCAGAGAAGAAGAAGGTTTGTGTGAACTGAAAAGAGATGGTTGTGTTCCAGGTTAGGACATCCATTAGATGTGTTTTAGTTTTTTAAGAGAAATACTAAACATGACATTTAACAGTGCAAAATAAACTTGTCAGTGCTCTCTGATGGACAAACGGACTGTTTCTAGATTACCAAAAAACCTACTTTAGCATGTCTGTACTGACATTTCTTATTACTTATCGGCCAACATGTATGATTATTGCAATGCACTTTATTCTGGTATCGGCAGGCGGAACATCTTAAGACTGCAGGTGATAGAAAACGCTGCTGCCAGGCTTTTAAAACACAAACTAAGAGAAGAATACAGAGTCCCTTTAAGACTCACTTTTATATTATGGCTTTTGGATTGTTGTAACTATTTATATGATTTTATCTTGTTTAAATCTTAAGTCCTGGTTGATAATTACTTTTATCATGCTTATATTGTAAAGCACTTTGTAACCTTGTTTTGAAAGGTGCTATATAAATAAAGTTATTATTATTATTATTATAAACTGGTACAGATACAGATATATCTAGATAGAATAAGCTGATTGTAGGAGCCATTTTGTTAATTATGTGTCAGTAAATGAAGTGTCCACTTGTGGTAATTCCTCTTTTGCACAGCAGGTGGAGTATGGAGCACTAACAGGTGAGTCAGTAATCACAGAACAGGTGTGTTGTTGTTGTTGCATAATGTGTAGCATCCTATGGAGCTATATGTATTTGTTTGCATGCAAGTTATTCACTTATATAAGCAGGTTTCTTGTTTTTGGTCAAGTCAAACCACTATACAAGTCAAAAACGTCTCTTCACCAGGGACATGTGAATCTGAACGGATGTCAGCTGTGCAAGGAGGCAGAAGAGAAGTATATGATGGTCATTCTCATGCTCTACTATGTCTCATAAATTACATACATTTTTGGGTTGATACCATTTATTACACAGATTTGGTGCTAAATTTACCACTCGAGAATTAATAAAAATGATCAATAATCCCTCCAAAATACCACATTAATTCACCAAGACCTTGAGGAACACCATAGAAAAAGCTATTCTGTGATTTGGTATCAAAAAAGTTTTAACATTTCTGCAAGAATTGCCTTTTTCGGCGATTGGATGGCGAGCACTTCTGTTCTGGAAACTGCTCAGAAACCCTTTTATTGTCAATCTACTAGGAAAGCCATCCATCCTCTGAATGCTCTAGGTCTCTAGTTTGTGGCTGTAAAGTTTCATGAGGCTGTGATTATCCTAGAGGTCACCACAGGTCAGTTTATACAGTGAGGTCAAGTTTCTATGGGGACTAATATCACACATGAATACAGTTGGGCTCATTGGATCCTCAAGACTCTCAGTTTTACAGTGATACCCAATTTATGTAATTCCAAGACAGTTTAGGGACCTCAGTATGCAGAAATATTAAAAATACACCATTTTAGAATAGGAGAAAATAATACTGCATTCATAAAACTGCATGTTTTTGCCCCAAACTGCATGTGATTATCATAAAGTGGGCATGTCTGTAAAGGGGAGACTCGTAGGTACCCATAGAACCCATTTTCATTCACATACCTTGAGGTCAGAGGTCACATTTACAATTTACAAAAAATAAAGTGTAACTCAGAATCCATTCAGTCATAAAGTATCTGACACATTAGTTGCAGGTTGAAATCAGATGTGACTATTCCTTTATTTCCATCTTACCGATCACCTCTCCGGTCATGAAGACGAGGCTGACGGCGCAGGCCATGAAAAGCTTCCTTCTGGCCGAACGTCTCGCGTCACTTTCAGCCGGCGACATCGAGTCCATCTCCCGGCAATGCCAATCGGGCCGCCAGAGGCCGTCCACGCTGGAGGCGTCCTCACTGGACTCTGATGCAGAGACTGAACATCTGTCCTCTGGAGAACTCGTCCTGAGAGAGGACACAAAAACTTAAGCCCGTAGCCCTGAAGGTGGTGATTTTTAGATGCGTTGGAAAGTTATCGCAGATCTTATGATCACAACTTGTTCTGATATTTACAAAGTTTATTTCTGTACAACTTTATTGTTAAAATACTTTGTGATAAGACAGTTTGGACAACATGCAGTTGGTTTACAGATTCTGAAAGACATATCTTCTATAAATCCTTCCATCGCAACTTTCTTTGCAACTATACGCCACAGGGTACGACCCATTTCGACCCGGTACCGGGTACGTCGGGCTTAAGAGGTTAAGATAGTTTGAGAGATTCAGTAAATGAAATCTGTGCTGACATTGAGCTTATATGAGAGGATAAAAACATACCATCTAAGAGGCTCCAGATGAGTCTCAATCAGATGTTGTTTCTCTGATTCCGTTGTTAACTCCATATCCCCAGAGACTCACTTTAACTAATGTTAAAGTGAAGCTTGACAACTTGCCACCTGCTGCAACACGTGTTATCTCACAGAGGTGGAGCACAACAGGAGCCAATGGCAGCCGACGGAGCTCAGAGGTGCTGGTCATCAACAGAACACAAGACAACGTTATAACATTTCCAGCATCACCAAAGTTTATTCGATCAGAAAAACATTTAATTTACAGAAACAAACATTTTGGAAAGTTGAAAGAATTGGAAAAAAAAAAACTGGGAATGTTTAGATGATACAACAAAAATGTTTAAGTTTTCTTTTTAGCGTTTGATCAAAACAATTCAAAGCTAAAAAAAAAAAAATCCCACTAATGTGTATTCAGGCACTTTTGTGGAGTTTTTTTGTCAAGTATACAAAACTGACTTTTACACACATTTCTGGGATTATTTAAACTTTATATAAACACATAGTCGGACTGCGAAAGTCAGCCGAGAAAAACAGATCAAATGCTAAAAACGATGCACGTATTCTACCCAACATTCCTACACCCAGCAGGTAAAAACATATATATAATATAAACATGAAGAAAGATGACATAATTTAAGGCGTTTTCTTAATATACACTCAATTAGTCATAAAACTTCCAATCAAAAATATACATCTGAATTTACATAAAAACAGGATTCCTGTATTGAGCAGAATTTCACGGCACATACAGGCAATTAATCCCCTCGCACCCTCCACAGAGAGATCATTGTCTTTAGAAGAAGGCCCCCGACACAGCTGACAAAATTCATCTAGAACATTTTGGCAATAAATGAAATCAGAAGGTCGTCGAGTGAAGTTGGTTTCGGCGTCAAGTGTAGGAAGAGTTTTTCAGAAAATATCAGACAATTAGTGGGAGCTTTATCAGTACCTTGAGAAGTATTACACCCCCCTGTTTTTAATTGAGGTCACCTTATGTGCAGGTACAGCAAACGAACAGTACGATGAGTATATCTTAAAGAACTGGTTCAACATATTGGGAAATACACTTATTCGTTTTCTTTGAGCGTTACGCCAAATTCACACCAGAGCAGCGGCGAAGTGCGGCCTGCGGTGAACTGCCATGCAATGTGTATGGAAAGCTGCGGCGGTCGCTCCGGAGCTCAGCGAGCTGCAGCCGTTTGATTCTGCGGCAAAGCGAGGCCAAACTAAAAGTTTAACTTTTAGTGGCGAAGTGCGGCCAGAGAGGACACGCAGACAATCAGTAACACTTACAAAGAATTTCTTAAACACGCCTCCATAAAAATGTATTTATTGCGGAGAGCCGCACTTTGCTGCTGCCTGGTGTGAATTTGCCGTTAGATGAGAAGATTGATACCGCTCTTATGACTGTGTGTTATCTCAGTATGGAGCTGGAGCCAGGCGACACTTATCTTAGCTTAGCATAAAGACTGGAAACAGGCAGGAACAGCTATCCTGATTATCCAAAGGGACAAAACCTGCTTCTAAAAACCTCTAAACTAACGACAAACAACGTGTTAAATAGTGAGATGTAATCTAGCTGTGGTTTAAAGGGGAGTTATGTGCTAGAACTATTTCTTAACAAATAACTGACTACATTTATTTACACAAAATATTCAGTTTTTTGTCCTTATTCAATAAGAGACAATATTCCTACTAAGCTGTTCACATGGCTAATGAAAATGAATATTCCACTTATATTCCCATTTACATGAAGCCGTGAATACTCCGATTAACGTAACCGTGGCGGACACAGCCTCCCTCTTTCGTTCCTTCAACCACTTTCTTGAAAAGGTCGGTGTTGCGATATTAGCGTCTTTCGTAATGTTTAGAAGTAGGTGTGTTTCTCCTTCCGACCAGAAATGTGGGCTTTTCTTTTGGGCTTGCATCTCTGCAAACTGTTGGCTAGTTGGTTTGTGTACAACGCACAGAGCTGGCCGTAAACACGCAAAAGACCGCGTGTCACAAACTGACATAAAACCCCCCAATTGAGACGCATGTGAGCGAATGAGCCGTCCAAAGAATGCTCCTAAAACCTGAACAATTTCGGCATATCCCACATGTCATAATCAGAAAATACTCCATTCGGATTAAGGCCTATTTCAGAATATCTAAACGGAGTATGCCGTTTAGATGACCTGTATCAAATTCACAATATTGTCATGTTCTGAATAATAGTAGAATATGAATGTGCATGTAAACATAGTCAATGTTTCCATCCACCATGTACTTCTTCACAGAGAGAAACTTAACAGTAATGAAGGAAAGTTAGCATTAGAGGTAGATTTTTGAACACGGCTAGCTTTTCCCCCTGCTTCCAGTCTTTATGCTAAGCTAGGCTAATAACCCCCCAGCTCCAGCTCCATAACTAAAGCCATGTTTGCGTCAGGTCAGAGTTATTCATAATGACCAGATTCACACGTGTAAATGCTGTTCAAGTCATAATAACAAAATGAAATGTAGATTTATATCCAATTTAGCGCTTAACAACATGGAATTTCCTGAAAATCAAACAAATATGGACTCCTCACATCGCCAAAGTCTTTTGTTCAAACCCAACTTTATGAATATGGTTCTATATAGTCAATTCACAGATGTTTTAAAGACGGCCAACTCTGCAGTCTGGAGAGTCAAAAGTCTAAATCTCCTCTAACTTTCAGAAGGAAAGTAAATAAGTGTGTCTCCCAAAATGTTGAATTATTCCTGTATTGCCTGTCTGCTTCACTTTGTTGATGCTCACTGAGCTATTTACAGGCTGTCAGACAAACACACAACAGTAGACACAAGTTGACGTCCAAACATTCTAAATACACGGTTTGGTTTAGTCACAATACGCTGTACATCATCTCAGGAAGCCCTTTATTTACTTTCTACAATATGTATCTATGTGCAGTATGACTGAACACCTCGTAAGTCTCCGAGTGGTTGGCTTCTAAATACCGGGAACCAGCCTGTTGCGTTTTTTTAAAAAAACATTTCCGACCCAAGAGGCGTCTTGAGCCGAAATGTTCTCAGACCGTCGTGGCACCGTCGGGATTTTAAACATGAACTTGAGATATTAAAGTGCACATGAAAAAAACAAATTATTTCAGAGCTTTGATCTGCATGGCTTTGTAATTTTGTCACTGCAGTCCAGATACTGCCCAATATTTTAAAAATAAAAAATAAATAGGAGATTGGATCAAAGACAAAACCCACTGGCACATTAAAAAAAAAAAGAAATATATGGCACAATTGAATCGCTGCTTCATTTAAACAAAAGTGCCTCTGAGATTAATACGTTTTCAGCCACATTCAAAGCCATAATTTCTACTCATCGGCTTTCAAAAACATCAATGCAGCCGCTGATGACGACGTGGTTTTATCAGGACTCCGCTCGGCTGGTTCACGAGGTGCCGTTGGTCGCACGAGGTGCGATCACGATCGGAACATTCTCACCTGGAGGTGTGAAAAACAGGGTTACTTTTTAAGTTTTTATACTTTTTACATATTTTTTTTTTCAACGAAAGCAACAAGTTTGTTTCAAATGGAAGAAAAAATCAATTAAAATTGAGAAAACCTCGACCACATTAAAATGCTGCTTACATGTTGATGCAGTAATACTAATCCAATAATAAGTAATATTACACTCTGCCGTCTAATGAGTACTTTTACTTTTGATAGTGTGAGAACATCTTGCTCCTAATACTTCTCTTCAAGTAAACTTTTACTTGAGTGTTACAGGCATTAATTATTATTAGGGTTGTCAATCATTAATCAAATGATTGTCCATAGTTAATTAATAACCTTAAAGGGAGATTTGTCAAGTATTTATACTCTTAACATGGAAGTGGACAAATCTGCTGCTTTATTCAAATGTATGTATATATCTATTATTGGAAATCAATTAACACAAAACAATGACAAATATTGTCCAGAAACCCTCACAGGTGCTGCATTTAGCATAAAACAATATGCTCAAATCATGACATGACAAACTGCAGCCCAACAGGCAACAACAGCTGTCTGTGTGTCAGTGTGCTGACTTGACTATGACTTGCCCCAAACTGCATGTGAAGGAGAGACTCGTGGGTACCCAGAGAACCTATTTACATTCACATATCTTGAGGTCAGAGGTCAAGGCGACCCCTTTGAAAATGGCCGTGCCAGTTTTTCCTTGCCAAAATTTAGCGTAAGTTTGGAGCGTTATTTAGCCTCCTTCTCGTCAAGTTAGTTTGACATGGTTGGTACTAATGGATTTTTTAGGTTAGCTTTAAAACTGAACCTGTTACAACCTAAAAATCGCAAGTTGCATTAATGCGTTAAAATAAATTTGTGCGTTAACTTTGACAGCCCTAATTATTATATTTCTACTTTAACTTAAGTAAATGATTTCAACACGTCTTCCAGCATTGGCATCGGGTGTAGGATTTATAATAGTGAACAAACCTTTCCTACAAAATACGGTGTAAAGAACTGGGTCATACTAGGACAAGTACATAGAACATAATACTTTACATTAGTTAATAAATTATACAGCATTGAGGAGCAGCCAAATGGGGCAAATGTTAAAACAAAACAAGAATAAGCAGCACAAGAAGCCTTTAAAGCAATACAATTGTTTTTAGTAGCTTCCATAAAGTGCAGTCACTCAAGATCAGTGGTTCTCAAACTTTTTGGCTAATGAACCTGAAAACACTGTTTGATTCGATTTTTATAATTGACAATTTATAATTATAATTACTCAAAGACTCACAATTACTTCTATATTTGAGAAAACCTGAAAAATAGGCATGATAACACGTGTAAATAAAGGATTGTGTGACTCCTCTGAAATGATCTTAACCCACAGATTAAGAACCACTGCTCTTGATATTTTGCATTTTAGCCCACCGGTTTTACCCACCGTGCTCAACATCGATAACATTAACAGTGATACGTGTAAGCAAGCAAAGTTATTATTAATAAGAAACAGGTGACACAAAAATAACAGTTTAATAACCGCATTCTGCAGCACTTGTGGGAGGAAATGTTAGTATGTGACCTGGCAAACACACCAACTACGACCACGCCTAGAGGTGTTAGAAGCTGCCAAAACAGATGAAACGCTGCTTCATGTCTCTGCCAGATTAGTGAAGCAGCACAGAGCAGCTGAGGACAGGTGAACTTTACCTGAAGACGGGTTGACCGTATCTGAAGTGTCAGCGCTCGGCTGAATAACTATGACAGGGTCTCCTGCTGTGAAACAAAATGCAACACTGAGCAAACCTGCGCTTCTTCCCAACAACTGTCCGTTGCACCAGCTATACGTGAATTCTCTCTAAGTCCACACTAAACGATACGTTGAAACTAGTTAGTTTGATACTAATTAAAGCTGTGTCGATGTTTGGTTGCATCACGGAGACGTAGTCGGAGATATACTTGCTTTTAACTACGCGTTTGCGTGCGCATGATGGCTGCCTCGCATATCCTGCGTCCGTTTGGAGCGTTGGTTATGCACATCCTCAGAAATTAACATGTCCACAAGATGCAATACATGCACATGATTCTCTTTCCAGTAACTATTTCCATTACTAATCACAAGAGACATTTAATTCAGTTAAAACTGCACTACACAAAAGAGCAAACGGAATTAAAATACTTCCTAATTTAGACGCTGGATGCATCCAATTTAAAAAAAGTGACATTTTTCCTCTCATGTGGGAACTCATCTTTACACAGAAAGCAACAGATCAAAATGTATTAATAAAATGCAACGTGATGATTTTGTTTTGTTACATTTGAATGAATATTTCAACAGAGAAAGTACTCACTATAAACACTATAATCCAAATAGTTTTAATGTATGATCAGGTCAGATTATTACTTCATTATGCATCATGAGATTTTCATATTGCCTATCCTTGATTTCTCCATGAAATACTATAAGTGAAAATAAAGCTCTTAGTTTCAGTTTAACTTACTCTTACGTGCAATTTGGTGCAACAGACAGAAACTAGAAACTATTTTTTTTACGCCAGCGGCTGGAAGATAATCCCTTATAAAATGAAGTGAATCCAAAAAGAAGAAAGTCCCTCACCTGCATCCTGTTCTCTCATCTCTTCCTCGAGGACATCAGGGTCCACATAGGAAAAGTTCTCCGCTTCTTCTGACGATTTGCATTTCCCACAGCAGAAACAGCAGCAGCAGAAACAGCAGCAGCAGGTGAAGATACCGCAGCACGCCAAGAGGCCCTGACCACAAAGGAAAAGAGAAATGAGAGTCAGACACTATCATTCAGCCATCCGCTAAACTTTCACTTGTTCCACATGAAGACTTTTGAAACCACACCGCCTCTCACCTTGAACCAGCACTTTGACATGAGGAAGTAGTATTTGACGCTCTCGTCCCCGAACTGCTCGGCCACGTAAAGTCCCATGGAGCCATACTCGTCGTAGATCTTCCGTTTGTTCTCGTCACTGAGGATGGAGTTGGCGTTGTTGATCTCCTTGAATTTGTCAGCGGCTTCTGGGTTGTCTGGGTTTTTATCAGGGTGATGCCTCAACGCCAGTTTCCTGGAAACAAGTGAGAGAGTCAGAATATGCGATACGCGATAATAACACGTTAAACGAAAATTTGTTTTAACGCCACTAATTTCTTTAACACATTAACGCAGTCGATCTTTCAGAGGTTGTACCAGGCTCACTTTTAAAGCTAGAGTAAAGATATTAGTATCATATGAAACTACAAAACCTAAAGAATCCACTAGTACCAACCATGTAATACTGGCTTTTCCAAAGGGGTCTCTTGACCTTTGACCTCAAGATATGTGAATGAAAATGGGTTCTATGGGTACCCACGAGTCTCCCCTTTACAGACATGCCCACTTTATGATAATCACATGCAGTTTGAGGCAAATCATAGTCAAGTCAGCAGACTGACACTGATTGATAAATCTCCCTTTAAGGTACATTTTAAACAGATAAAAAATGGGTGATTCATTTGCGATTAATCATGGGCAATCATGCGATTAATCGCAATTAAATATTTGAATCGATTGACAGCTCTGGAATAAACATTATCAGTTGAATACTGCAAATAAAGCTGATAAGAAACAGATATTTTAAAGACTATGAACACACCTGTATGCCTTCTTTATATCTTCTGGAGTTGCTCCTTTCTCCAGGCCCAGCATTTTGTACAGGCTGTCTCCTGCTGTTGACATCTTACGCTGAGGTCTGTTTGGGTCCTCCATGTTTCAGGATTTGGCAGCTGTGACACAAATAAAAAACACAAATATGATATAAAAAGTTACAATATGATATCCTACATAAAAATCACTGTATATTTATAGTAAGTATAAAACAGGAATTTCATCAAATTGTCCCAATTGTAACTCATGCAGGCTGCATTGCTTGTAGGAATGAATGCGATGACTATGCACAAACACCGGTACAGCAAAGGTCAACAGGTATCAGCAAATTCACTTTTATATCTGCTTGTAAAACTCCCTGACATGTCATAATAATATGAGGAAGTGATTTAATCACTTATAATACTGGCAAGGAATGTAATCATGATGACGCGTGTCATGATGATCATCCTTCTACTTTCATGTGGAACTCTTTGATCTCCGAGGTTGTGACTCTAAAAATACTACGGCACTATAACAATGGAAAGACACATATTTTTATGCAGAAATTGAAGAAACAGTTGGAAACCCTGGGAGTTAAATATAATCTGGATTGAAGTGGGTAATAACTGTGGAACGTTAAGCGAGATATCTAGGTTTTTGTAAGGGCAACATGAAACTAAAAGTGAAACATTAGGGAGCTTTTTAAAAACATTTCTTTAAGAACCTGTTTTGATCAAAACACACACTTTTTATTTCTTATCTTTTATGGACCACTCCTGTTTGTTGTTTTGCTTCTTTAAAAAAAAAAAAAACATTTTAAAAAATAACACTTTACTCAATGATGAAAAAAACACTTCAAACAAACAACTAAACTACCTTCAATAGCAAAAATTAAATAATAATAATATTTAAAAAATAACAATAAATAATAATAATAAAATTACAATAAAAAAGCCTACAATGAAGTCACTTTACTCCATGATGAAAAAAACAAAAACACTTCAAACAGACAACTAAACTACCTTTAATAGCAATAATAAAATAATAATAATAAAATTTAAAAAATAACAATAAATAATAATAAAATTACAATAAAAAAGCCTACAATGAAGTCACTTTACTCACTGATGAAAAAAGCAAAAACACTTCAAACAGACAACTAAACTACCTTTAATAGCAATAATAAAATAATAATAATAAAATTTAAAAAATAACAATAAATAATAATAATAAAATTACAATAAAAAAGCCTACAATAAAGTCACTTTAGTCACTGATGAAAAAACAAAAACACTTCAAACAGACAACTAAACTACCTTTAATAGCAATAATAATAATAATAAAATGAAAAAAATAATAATAATATAATTATAATAAAATTTTAAAAAAATGACACTAAAAAAGCCTATAATGAAGTCACTTTACTCACTGATGAAAAAAACAAAAACACTTCAGACAACTAAACTACCTTTAATAGCAAAAATAATACTAATAATAATACAATTTAAAAAATAACAATAAATAATAATTATAATAAAATTTTAAAAAAATTACACTACTAAAACCTACAATAAAGTCACTTTACTCACTGATGAAAAAAAACAAAAACACTTCAAACAGACAACTAAACTACCTTTAATAGCTCATTAGCTCTGTGAGGAAGTAAATAAACCACAATAAACGTGAAGTAAAGCATGCTGGGAGTCCAGACAGTCCATAATACTGATTATATAACTATTAGCTAGTTACATAAGGACTTAATTAGAGGCTAAACTCTGATAATTCACTGTGTTTACTCTAAATCCTGCTGCTGGGTGAAGTCATGACTAACTGCTAACAGACTTAGCTAAACTTTAGCTTGCAGCTGGAGGTAAAGCGTTAAATCTGACCTCCTGGATGAATAAATATCGATGTTTGTGGTCGAATCATAGAGTCCGAGGTGTGTCCGTTGATCGGGTGAAAGTTTGGTCCATGAAGTGAAGCTGGTACCGGGTTTCCTCCGTTAAAACGCTCCTCCTCATGACCCACCGGAGAAAGACTGCAGCGGCGAAGCGAAGCAGGAAGCTCCAGACCGGAAACCGGAAAGGAGTCTGATGACGTCACTTTGCTGCGGCTGCGCGGCTGCGGTTCAAATATTCAGGATGTAGATTTAATAAATAATTTATTTTTATTATATATTATATATGTATTATATATTATATTTTTTATGTATATTTATTTTATTTTATTATATATATATATGTGTATAGAATATTTCCCTCTCAGATGTATTAGAGTATAAATATAAATTTGCATAAAATGGAAATACTAAGTACAAGTACCTCAAATGTGTACTCAAGTAACAGTACTTGAGTAAAAGTATTCACCACTGGTGAAGATGAAGGTCGGGCTGTTGTAGAGTTTTAACTGGCTGTTAATAAGTGTTATTTTCTATCTTTTATTCTATGTAAACTGTCAAATTCAGCATCAAACATGTCACCTTGTGTGTCTCTATCTCTGCCTTCAGTTGGTCTCTCTGGGTCATCAGTGCTTCCGCTTTAGCCTTCAGCTCCTTCACACGACTCTGCTGCTGAGGTTGAGTTTTACGGCTTCTTGCCTGAACCTCCAGCAGACTCAGATGACTCAAAACACCTGCAAGAGGAAGAAATACTCTGATTAGATTTAACTCTCAAACAACAGAAAAGAAAAGTGGTTGATATCAGATATAATAGAATACAATAGAATAGAAAGCTTTGTATTAAATACAACGAGATTCACAGTTGCCATTTCTGGTCAGTGCTTTAAAACAAATACTTGACAAGACTAAACGAGGCAGATAAAACATATAACAGGTAAAACACACACAGTTATATAAAGCAAAATAAAACAGGTAGAGTAGATGTAATAAATAAATATAAACAGAAGTATTACATTAGAAGTATAAAATATAAAAATAGATTTAATGTAAACAGGGGTAATTGCACTTGTAAAATAGGTAGGGTATAGATGTAATAAATAAATAAATACATGTAAACAAAGGTAGTTTATTTATTTATTTTATAATTTAGTTTTCCCGTTTTTTGTGTACGCACCACTGAATGTTAATATATTCCATTATAATAAATAAATGATTTGAAAATAAATAAATACACACAGAAATGACAACAAAAATCCTACACATTTATTTGACAACTAAGGCTTTTATTTATTTATTTATTTATTTATTTGTGCAGCAGTGTTGGTCTCTTTAACCTGCAACATGAACACAATACTGGCAATAAACATTTAGTAGTGGTTAACTGTGACACAGAAGAAATGTAAAAAAAAATTTAAAAAAAAAAATAATAATCTTTGGATTGTTTGTGAAGGTTCTCAGTCATCCAGGTCACGGTATCCGAGGAAGGGTTAAATCAGCAGCAACTGGACTTTGGTTTAGGTTACCAACAAGTGCAGAGGCTCAAGAAAAGGAGCAAAAACACTTGTAAAGTGCACTTAAAACTTGTGGATATCCTAACTGGACCTTTGTGAAAACAGCCACAAAATCCAGAAAGAACACCAGTACCACGGGTGATGAAGAAAAGGAGGACAGACGCAACAACATTGTCATTCCCTTCGTGTCTGGAGTGTCTAAGAAACTCAGGAGGACAAACACAGCATTCCTGTGTCTTTCAAGCCCAGCAACACCCTCAGACAGAAACTGGTCCACCCTAAAGACCACACACCCAAACACATGCAAAGTAACCTGGTGTATGCAGTCCAATGCAGTGAGGAGTGCACAGATTTGTACATTTTGGTTGAAACTAAACAGACGGATGGCTCCACACAGACGGGCCAACTCCTCAGGTTTAGACTCAGCAGTCTATCTACACCTGAAGGACACTCTTTTGATGACCATAATGTGCATATTTTGGACAGGGAGGAAAAATGGTTTGAAAGAGGAGTGGAAGGAGCCATCTATGCTAAAGTAGAGAAGCCATCACTCAACAGAGGAGGAGGCCTAAGGCATCACCTGTCATCCACCTACAATGCTGTCCTGGCATCCCTGCCCAGAAGAATAAACAACCATTCACACCTGACCTCACCCGACAGCCATTCACATTAGGTATCGGTTGACTCTAACGACCCTTGGTTATGGTCGTCACACCTCGGAGCACCATTGTACTGAGTGGTTTCTATATTCCTGCTAACAACCACACAGAGTTAAAATTCCTGGGTTCCCCTACCATTCAGTCAGAAGGCAACAAAACTGGCATACCGACTCCCTCAATACATCAGCACCCACTACATCCACAGTATGTCCGGACTCAAAACCATCCAAGAAAGAAACACCATTCTCACCCAGAGATATATACAGAGAGCCATCCATAACCCTGCCATGACATAATTAATATACATAGGACAATGGGCCACCAGAACACCCCTCTCCATAATACTCCAAAACAAACCACCATAACTGTCACCCCCTTAATTTGATTTGCACCCTGACTGACAGCCAGTCACCCCCACCCGTCTCAAGCGCACAAACACAGTCACATGATATTGATCTTGCCCAGTTATGTTGGCTTTTTTAAAGTTTTTGTTTTTAACGTTTTCTTTCTTTATTGATTTCTTTATTTGTTGTTTATTTATTTATTTTTTCTTTGTTTATTTTCTTTTTTTTCTCTCTTTAATTTATTTTTTTCCCCATTTTGTTTTATCCATATTTCATTTTATTTTATTTTGATATGAGGAAAAGGAAGAAAAGAAAAAAAAAAGGAAAAAAACCCCAAAACTTCTCAACTGGCCGGGCCGTGATGCCTCAAAACCAGCTGTGCTCCTCCTCTTATCTCCTCTCTCCTCCCTCCAATGATCTCCTATTGATAAAATAGGGCAGAAGCCCTGAGCTATCTAACCAAGTTCACGAATCGACGACGATGACATTCAGTCAGAACTGAAGAAGTGAGAAGTGAAACGTCTTCAAGAACATAAACCAAAGCCCAGTTGCTGCTGATTAACCCTTCCTTGAATCTTTGGATTGAATAACACTGTGTTGTAAGATTCATTGACATGATTCAGATGTACTTCAGAGCAGTTACATTTCTGTTAATATTACTGCAGCTGTTCGTCACTGAGTTTCCTGATTCTGTGGAATCACATTAACGACGATCTTCCCCGTGTTCTTGTTGGCCTCCATGAACCTGTGAGCGTCTGCGATGTCCTCCAGGTTGAATGTCCTGTCGATCACCGGCCTCACGGAGGCAGCCTGGTCTGAGAAACACGGCAACACTCTGCATGAGAAAGCCTTCACCAGGTCTACTTTGTACTGTGAACGGGAAATGCAAAGCAGGAATCAGCCTCAGTTACAGACATGTAAATACTAGACGTGTGTCTGCACTGTTGACATGAGTCAGCACGTTCACAAGCGGGGATGAAGACACACAGCTGGTGTGTGTGTCGTTTCGTGTGAATTCTCACCTGAAGGCTGCGAGAGCGGAGGAGGCTGCAGAGCAGGTGGCCTCGCTTGGAGAGCAGTTTTCCCAGCAAATCTCCCTCCACAGCCCGGCCTCCCATGGTGCCGTACAGCACCCATCTGCCATCGGTGGCTAAACAGCTCACATTTTGCTCCCAGTTAGACCCACCGATGCAGTCGAGGATGACGTCTGCTCCCTTGCCTGTGAGATTACAGTAGTTAGTGATACAACTGAATTGTGCAGGACTCAGATATTTAGTCTGCAGTTCTGGATTTGACCCTAACCTCTGACCTCTTTTATATTTTCAGTGATATAGCCATATGTTATAGGAATTATTTAAAACTAGGGCCTAATCCATTTGTACCAACCATGTCATACTAGTTTGTCACGAAGGAGGCTAAATAACGCTCCAAACGTATGCTAAATTTTGGCGAGGAAAAACTGGCATGGCCATTTTCAAAGGGGTCCCTTGACCTCTGACCTCCAGATATGTGAATGTAAATGGGTTCTATGGGTACCCACGAGTCTCCCCTATACAGACATGCCCACTTTATGATAATCACATGCTGTTTGGGGCAAGTCAATTTTTCTTATTGAGATCTCTGCAATAAGAAAAATGCAAAAACATTACAGCATTAATGACTGATTATCAAAAGACTAGCCCTAATCCCTGCAGAACAGTGAACCGTCTACACATCTACACACTTCACCTCCTGTAAAGTCATGAACTCCCTGTGCGAAGCTCTCCTCTCTGTAGTTAAACCCAGCTGCTGCTCCCAGACTCTCGGCCATCTTCAGTTTTTCGTGGCTCCCTGCAGTAACGACGGGCACGGCACCAAACAGACGAACCAGCTGAACAGCAGCTGTTCCGACTCCGCTGGCTCCAGCGTGAGCAAGCACTACCTCACCCTCCTTCACCTGAGCTGGAGGCAGAGAGGACAGATGGCAACAAGAATTTAATATTTACCCCTTTGTTAATTATAGAGAGAGTGAACAGGCAGGGTTAGGTTGTATACAATTAAGTGGAAACTAATAGAAATTAATACTTAACCATCTTCACATGTATTTGTTTGGTAATTTCAGATCATTTTTGTTTTAACTTGTTTAGAGCACCACATGAGTAGTCCTGCTTCTTTATTTTTTCAGGAATGTCAACTTACAATTTAAACGATTTCAATTATTATGATACAATGTTAAACCCTTTAAATTTATGTAAGGGGGTTTAATAAGAAGATATAATAATTCCGGCTGTCCTCGACCAAAGAAATTCTTAGTCGACTAACACTCATACGATTTTGTCGACTAATCGTTTACTTGATTTAGGTTTTTAAGAGTTTCTCCACAAAGAATCACACAAAAGCACCACTTTAAATCTTGTGTTTACCAGAGATGTGCTAATAGGTTTCTTGGAAATAAGTCATTCAGCATGAAAAAAGCATAAAAACGATTAATCGAGAAAGAAATCTTGGCGGACTAAGACCAAAACGACCGCTTAGTCGACTAATCAACGAAGAGCGGGCAGCCCTAATAATAGCATTACTATAATTTCTTTATTTTAAGAGAAATCATTTAAAAAAATACTAAGTTCTTTATATATAAAATAATGCAAAAGAAAGACATTTAGACTACAAGGAATAAAATGAGACAGCATAACAAACATGGTCGCTGTACCGATGGAAACCAGCAGCTGAAATGCCGTGAGCCAGGTTTCTGGGATCGCTGCCGCCTGCCAGAGAGTAAGATTAGAGGGAACGGGCATGAGAAGCTCCTCGGGCACAGAAACATATTCTGCATATCCTCCTCCAGAGAGCAAGGCCATGACCCGGTCATCTGGCCTCCAGCCTCCTTTAACTCCCGCGCCCAGAGTGTCCACGGTACCAGCCACCTCCAGGCCCATGATGTCACTCTCACCTGGGGGAGGCGGGTACAGCCCTCGCCTCTGTGAGAAACAGAAAAAACATTATTCCACTATAACCTGTGATTGTTTCAGAATCACACAAGTCACATTAAATACACATTCAGCAGGCCAATAGATATGTTTAGAAAGGAGATTATAGTGCACTTGTGCTTTGTAGGAATCATATTATACCTGCAGTAAGTCCGCCCTGTTGAGAGCAGTTGCATGAACTTTAATCAGGACCTCTCCACCTTTAGGCTGAGGTCGAGGGACGGTCCGCAGCAGCAAATTCTCTGGTCCTCCTGGTACGTCAACACACACTGCACGCATCATCTTGGCAAAGCTAGAGCAACACTTGTGCCAGGCCCGTAAAAGGAAAATACATAGAAAAATATGTTTAAATTCTAAATTCTTTATACGAGCAACTTTCTACTGTTTTTAACACTCACTGTCTGGTTGGTGTTTCCAAGTAGAAATCTTCCAGTGTGCCGGATGTGATGCATTTATAGTCTCAGCAGTGGCAACTGTGGTTTAATTGAAAAATAAATAAATAAATAAATACATAGCAGCAACAGCAACAACATTTGAACAGATCAAGAGCACCAGTTCTTACAGGAACTAAATTATATCTTCATTTATAATAATATACTAAGTGATTGCTGGGAAATGGAGGGATGGATTGAAAAACGGCTCTTAATTAATCTGTTTATAAGTTATATTAATGTCCCACTGTGGCTCTTATTCTCTGTGATTAATTTGTACTGTAAATATGATCATTCCAATGCCTCTACATGTTTATATACACATAATGTAGAAAATACAAACATGCTTTAGGGCCTTTGTCTTCACAACAACAAGAACTAAGATTAAATATATCTATTCTAGTCGAGACTACAAAGTCTTGTAAGCAGCTGTTGTTGTTTTAAGTGACACTTAATATTGCTGTGAGCAAAAGAGTCTTGCTTATGTCATCATGGTTAGCGGTTAGAGGGCCCAGAGAGAGATTATCATCTCAGAATTGAGAAATGAGACAAGTTTTCATGGGGAAAAAAATTTGCTCTTGTTTTTCTGACTCAACAAGATTATAATCTTAGTTTGTTGACTCTGAACAGGCACCTCACTACTTTGCAGTTGATCAGACGTATAGCCCATTGTGATCTGTTTAAATGAATGCATTACGCTTCAGTACTAAACTGCGTGAGCACTTAGAACTAAACGTATCTGCATAGCTAAATACAGTCAGAAAAATAAAAAATAATATTATATTACTATTATTTCATAACATTTAAAGTATGTAATAATGTATTATTTTATTTAATTAATGTATTATATTTTTTATTATTCATTACATTATTATTATTATTATATTCAATTAATGTTGTTTTGAATTATGTCATTTTTGTTGTTAATAATTTCCAATGCATATCTTTAAAACCAGTAAAATTTGATCACCAAAAAAAGCATTCAAAGCATGATGAATTATGGGCCATTTGGCTTTCCATATTAGTGCAGAGCAAAAACATGTACCCTAGCCCAGGAAGCATGACTGTGTAGTATGGTATAGTGAACATGGGTGTGAATAATAACAAAACTATTTAGAAGAAGCGGAAAAAGGGAAGAAGAAGAGAGAAAAGGAAGCAGTTTTAATAGTACAGTAGTTTAGTACCGATATGCCGGAGGGTCCCTGAACTTCCACGATTACGTAAAACAGTAGTGACCCGTTACGCAACACGCATGCGTAGTAGAGTCAAAACATTCCAGCTGTTCTACTCATAAATCCATGCTTAAGACTAAAGTATAAAGTTTCTAAATTGATGCAACAGATTGATTAGGTTGTATTAAAGATTTAGAAGTAAATGTAGTTTATAATTTAGGATAGCTGTTGATTTGACAGTGAATTGATCTGCTACCTTTAAATTAATGTTAAATCATTAAAATCAAAACTTACCAGACAGAGATGTTAACAGTTCATCAGCTCTGAGATAACTGTGTGAGTTTTGGGGAAGTTTAGTTGTGCCATGTCCAGACTGGACTCCAGCTTGGCGCGTGGGGGGGATCAAACCAGCAGAGGGGCTGGCTCTATATGTCTAGGCACATTATTAAAGGGATACTACTGCACAAGAAAAGATGATTTTAATAATGCTTAGGGACAGTAATATGCTTTAATGTGATTTTTAAATACAAATCAAATGAAGGGATTCATCCTCCATCAGATCCTGGCAGTGTGGAGAATAGAGCTGCAACTAATTAACATTTCAGATTACCAATTATTTTGTCCATTAATCCTTCGGTTCAGTTTAATGTAAGCAAATAGTGTAATAATAATAATAAATTCATATTGCACTTTTAGAAACAAAAGTTACAAAGTGCTTTGCAAGACAAATAAAAGCAATATAAAAGAAACAAAAGTAAAAACAATAAAATAAATATTAATATTTTAGATTTTTTTGTTGTTTTTTGTGAATGTGTCTGTTTTTTGTTTTGTGGTTTTTAGAATGTCTTGTCTCAATTGTAGGTTTTTGTATTGTTTAATTTTATTATGTTGAAAATACATTTTTTTAAAAATAAAATAACTATTAAAACAGAGCAGCGCAAAAAAAGATATAGTAAAGTGGTAAAACAAGGTGATAAATACAAATATGTATAAACATAAATGCATACTAACACATAGACACGTGCACAGATTTTGTGTTTAAGTTAACATTTCGTGACCTCAGCATTGGTAAAATCCTAAAAAATGTATTATTAAAAATATTTTAGCACAATCTAAAATATAACTTAGACCCTGAAAAGTGAAAGATCACGTGAGAAAGTCGTAGCATTGTTCCCCAAAGTACTACGGCTGCATGTTCCTTGCACGAAAGAAGTCATTGTTATTGTGTAACCTGCAAGAAGACTCGTGACTGAACTCATGAGGCGTCTTGAAATTGAATCTCTTTAAAGGAATGTGACAGTACACAATGACCGACAATCACATCCACTTTACTTCAAATATAATAGGCTATTATGTTACAAATGCTTGAGAAAGCCATAGCAGCAAACACACCTGTAGAACACGGTGCTCTAGGGGATAGAAATCAGGTAAGAAAAGACATACTTGGCTTTAATTTAAACAGAAAATGTGACTGAATTGAAAGATTTAAAAATACATATTTCTCCGTTTAGCCCTCTCTTGTAAATAATGGATGAAAGCTTCAGAAGATCTGGTGTGCTCCAGAGAGATCTGAGAGTGTTGAACCAAAAGGAGGAAAGGGATCTGCAGCATAAACTCAACATGTTGGACAGACAGCACAGGTACACTCGCAAGATGCTTCAGCAGAGAAGAGACTCGCTGATAAACGAACAGAGCCGAGTGGTGATGGTGAAAGTGGTCGAGCCCAAAGCGACAGTCAACATCGCCATGAAAGAAATTGGAGAACACACAAATGCAGAGACGCAGTCGAGAGGTATTCAAACATCCGGTGGCAGGAGATCGTACTCCAGCAAATCCCCATATCACAACAAAGGAGGTGAACTGGTGGAGCAGAGTCGGTCCATATCGGCACCACCACCGTCAGTCAAACCCACCGGCTCAGTGAGACGCAGAGGAAACATCCAGAGCAGCGTGTCTCTCATGCAGATGAAAAACATCGCAACTATTGACTCAATATCAGAAAAGGAGCTGGCCAGGCAACAGCGGGAAGCCCGAGAGGAAATGGAGCGGCTGAGACAGTTTCAGAGGGAGACGTTACACAAGAGCGTGGCAGCGTTTATAGAAAAACTCAAGGACCAAAGCAACGTGGAGATACATGTGAAACCTCCGTAGAGGAACTCCACAAAGTTTGGAGTCTACTCAACATTTGCAACAGCAAGGAAAAAAAGGTTCAACTAGCAGTGCTTTATTATAAACAATGAGAATGTACATCTAATATAGAAAAGTTTCATTATATTTCTGAACATATTACACAATATTCCCCATCTTCTTCATGGTTATCAAAGCTTTGTGCACAGGAGTCTCCATGAGGAGGCTGCGGTTCTTCTTCCACACTGGAGACTCGGGAAGCTCCTTGTCTGCAAAAACAAACAAATCATACTAGAAAATTAAGTACTCATTGTTTCTACAACTAACAGACATCCCTTGTGTTATGGATTATATTGGTCCAGATCAATAACTATCTGTTTGAGTTGGGAAAACTTCTGCAGTATAAAACTCCTACCGTCACATTCAATGTGGACTCGTGTGGGGAGACAGCTGGTGTGTTCAGAGTAGTCGAGCGAGCAGAGAACGGCCGTCTTCTCTCCTGGCAATGTGAACATCAGCACCAGTAATGAACACAACACATTACTCTCCATCACTTCCACAGACTTATGGAGCTCCTGTAAACAAGCATGAGGACAAAGTTAGCGTGTTATTCTTCCAGAACAGATGACAAAACTACCATCATTATAGTCCCTCTTCCTATGAAAGATTATCAACGCCTTAAATATTATGTGAAGAATATTTTCATTTTCTCGCTCTATTTTTTTAATCTGTGAATTTTTGCAGAAATGTGCAAAAAAATACTGTTTTATCTGAGAGGGTGTGATTGATTGATACATTGGTGTTGGCTTATCATAGATATATTAATATCATCACAGTATGTTGTTAGAATTACAAAAACAAACTGTAGCATCTAAATGTTTTATAGGCTGCTTTTTTTTTTAGGAATATTTGACCCTTTATTTTCTTAATTCAAGTTTAATACATTTGTTTTTATTTCTAGTTGTTGACAATAATATTTTCAGGTTATTTCATTAATTTAATTTGAATTTTGCTGTTTAACAAAACAACAATTTTGGGCTGCAACTAGCGATTATTTTCATTATTGATTGATCTGTTGATTAATCTTTTGGTTTATAAAACGTCAGATGATGGTAAAAAAATGCCATCACAATCAGAGCCCAAGCTGATATATCTAATAAAAAAAATAAAATCCAAAGTTATTAAGTTTACTGTCATAAATGACTAAGAAAACATCACTGTTTCTTCATTTGGAAAAATTGAACCAGTGAAGTTTTTGTATTTTTGCTTAAAAACTACTTAAAATATTAGTCGGATAATCTTGGCCAAAAAATATGATGTTACAGTATGTGCACATGTAGGGAAATATATCAGCTGATTATAACCTTTGCACTCCTACTCTTATTTATTTACGGATTTGTTTGTCTGTTAATGTAATGTTATGCAAGTCTTTCATGGGTGTACGTTTTTTTTACGTTGTTTGTGAGCCCCTAACCTGTAGACAATTTTCTATCATTATGTGATAGACAATAAAGTTTTTTGAATCTTTAATATTAATATCTGGTATTTCTTTAATACTTAAATATGTATAATGTTATCACCAAAATCCATGATGGGTTAGACCCCTTTTTATTATTGTGACAAACTTGTTTAACAAAATGTTGTCGTCTCTCTAGGCCCGTGCAGAAACCCGCCTCGGTCTACTTGTTTTATATTCGAGGGTGAGGTCACAGCAGTCACTTGACTGACTCTCATTTTATGAGATGTTATTTAACACACACACACAGAAAAGCGAAGTGTGGCACCTTAACAAGCTTCAACTGCTGCTTGCGACCGGCGAAGGCGTTGAGATGTTGGCTGAGGGGATCCAGAAGAGTCCTTATGTCTGTCTGCAGGTTGCTCTGCTCAGCCAGGCTGTTTAAAGGAATGAACGGGGGAACGTTATGACGGCTGATCCTCAGCGTGGGCTTCAGGTCCATCTCCAGGTTGTAAGTCTCTAAGTAGACGCCCTCGTAGGCCGTTGCCATGGACACGCACACTCCTTTACCTTGACGGGTCTTTATGATGTCGTACCCACCTGAGTGGCATCAAGAGGGAGGATTAAGACGTATTGTAAACATCTCACTGACAAATATATAAGAACTGGGTGAATGACATGAGAAGAGTACCAATGATGTGATGAGCATGCAGGAGGTCTTTCAGTTGTGTGTGTCTGGCCATCAGTCGCAGTAGCTGTGAGTTCTCAGAGTCTTGATCCATTTCCTCCTCATCCTCCTCATCTTCTTCATGTGTACACTGTTTGTCCATAGATGCCCTCAGTTTCTGGAGACTCTGTGGCAGGGCGGTGTCACCAGCACCAACAAATCAGATGACAACAAAACAAAAGAAGTGCAGCAGCATTAGGAATAAAGTTAGTGGTGGAAGAAGTATTCAGATACTAATACCACACTCAAAACTCCATACCACTCCACTGTAAATAAAAGTCCTGGATTTCAAAACCTTACTTCAGTAAAAGTATGTGAGCATCATTAGCAAAAGGTACTTAAAGTAGGGCTGAGCAATATGACGATGTATATTGTGTAAACAATATAAAAATGTCTGTCGTTTCTATTGCGGTATGGGCTGCTGTACACACACCTCTATGCACAACAAACAGCGATATCTGTCTTAGAATAACTAATAATTATTAATGCTGAATATGAATAATGTTGTGGGACTACTGCTTATTTCATGGGGTATTTGGGGATTTTTACATTATTACATACTTATATATAAAATTAAAAAAAAATAAATAAACAAAGCATTTAAATAGGTACCTCAAGTACCTCAAATTTGTCCTCAAGTAACAGTACTTTAGTAAAAGTCACTGGTGAAGATGAAGGTCGGGCTGTTGTAGAGTTTTAACTGGCTGTTAATAAGTGTTATTTTATAGCTTTTATTCTATGTAAACTGTGTAAACTCAGCATCAAACATGTCACCTTGTGTGTCTCTATCTCTGCCTTCAGTTGGTCTCTCTGGGTCATCAGTGCTTCAGCTTTAGCCTTCAGCTTCTTCACACGACTCGGCTGCTGAGGTGGAGCTTTACGGCTTCTAGCCTGAACTTCCAGCAGACTCAGATGACTCAAAACACCTGCAAGAGGAAGAAATACTCTGATTGGATTTAACTCTCAAACGACAGAAATGACAAGTCAGCTGAACAAAGACAAAACTGAGGTCGTAGTTTTTGGAGCCAAAAGGGAAAGATTAAAGGTTAGTGCTCACCTACAATCTGTAATGTTAAAAAGCTCGGACCAAGCCAGAAATCTTGGTGTAGTCATGGACTCTGACCTGAGCTTTAACAGCCATATTAAGACAATTACAAAGAAGAATATAGCAAGAATTAGAGGACTGATGTCTCAGCAGGATTTGGAAAAACTAGTCCATGCATTTATCTTCAGCCGACTTGACTACCGTAACGGCGTCTTTACTGGTCTTCCTAAAAAATGGATCAGACAGCTGCAGCTGATTCAGAACCTGCTGCTGCTAGAGTCCTCACGAAGACCAAGAAAGTGGATCATATCAGTCCAGTTCTGGGGTCTCTACATTGGCTCCCTGTCTCTCTCAGAGAATTGATTTCAAAATACTCCTGCTAATTTACAAAGAATGAAATGGTTTGGGGCCAAAATACATTTCTGATCTTCTGCTATGTTATGAACCATCTAGACCTCTCAGGCCATCTGGATCAAGTCTGCTTAGTGTCCCCACTAAACATGCAGAAGCAGCGTTCAGTTTTTATGCACCAAATATTTGGAACACGCTCCCAGAAACCTGCAGGACCAACTCCAACTCTGCGTTCCTTTATATCAAAGCTTAAAACTTTCCTGTTTGCTGCTGCCTTTTGTTAAACCAGATAATGATCTTATATACTGCACTAGAACTTTTACTCTTGTGTGTTATATTCTATTTTAGCTTCTATCCTTGCTTTAATTTTCTAATCTTTAATGTTTTTATGTTTTTATAACTGTTTTAATTATGTCTTAATGTTCTTTTGCACTTTGTCGCAATGTTCTTGAATGTTTATGTGAAGCACTTCATCTTTTATTTGGATCTCCATTAGCTGTGGCTGAAGCCCAGCTATTCTTCCTGGAGTCCATTTTAATCACTTTGAACTGTTAGTGCTACATTTCAGTACACAATCACATTACAATCTTTACACCACAATGACCACAACGTCAAAAGCGACAGCAACAAAACTCAACAATATTTAAGACACAACCCAACACACAACACAGAACCTATAGGTTCAAGTTAATACTTTTCAGAGTTATAGAGCTAAATATGATTTATTAGTGGTTGGACCATATAGCATATTATGTCAAAATACAAAAATATACAAAAACAGAACAAGCAACAACTTTTTTTACCATAAGTATGAACGGGACTTTGTATTTATCCAACATTAAACCTTTTATGATTTGATGTTTGCTAAATCGTCTTCGCAGCTACAATAAGACTGGTGGCAAAGGACATTAATGAGGGGCACAAATACCCCACACCTCACCTCCATACCATTATTGACACACAGTACACCTAAACTGAATGGACTGTAATGCTGTGCATTATGCTGCCTTCCACTGTGTAATTGTATGAAATATATTAATTATTTATTTTTTAAAATATTTTTTAGTTACAAGTTCTTTTATATGTATGTATGTATGTATGTATGTATGTATATATATATATATATATATAGATACATATATTTATATACTGTATATTTGTATTCTGGGGTTATCGTTCTTACGCAGAGGGTAGTTTAGTTTATTTACTACACTGATGGTGTTTTATATTTTAATTATTTATTTATTTATTGTGTTGAGTTGAATGTGCTACTTATTTTGTACTGTAATTACCTTGTACCTGTTCTACCTTTTTTTCTTAAAGCTGACTCTGACCTCTCTAGATACATCATATGTACATACTTTTATGTTGATCAATAGAATGATCAAAAGGGGGGAAATGTTATGGAAAATTACATTGTATGTAATGATGTCTCTTTATGCAACAGTGGAAAGTTACTGTCTGTGTGCTCTTCGTCTCATGTAGTGGGAAAGTACTGAGTGTTGACTTTTACTGGGAGACTGTCTGAGTAAAACAACTCCTTATCTGTGCAAAACAACTCCTTTTCTCACAGTCCCTTTTGTAGATTTCTATATAGTCACATTGTAATAATCTCTAATGCAGTGCACTCTTCTGCAGACTTTGTGTCACTCCGTATAACCTGTTGCCTCTTCTTCCAAGAATAAAATACAACAAAGACATTTCATCTGTTTGAGATCCTTATTTCAACGTTCATTAGGACTCATCTTGGAATATCGACAGAATTTCCATTACATGACTCAGGTGTAAACTGCTCAGCATTCCTATGTACTTATAGGTGCAAATGGCAAATACAACTCTTGAATCTTGAATCTTGAAATATCAGCAGACACAGAATTTGTCAAACTTTTAATTGCCTTGTTGCTGAAATGTGCTCTACAAATAAAGCTGCCATGCCTTTGATAAGAGGTTCTTAAACTGCTGGGACTATGTTTGCTAGCTAGCATTGAGCTAACGGAGCATCACAACAAACTAGATAGTTTATCAGATAAATAGCTAACTGTACGGTAAACTAGCTTTGCCCCAGTCTGAGTTACCTTTCGTAGTCGCTCCCTCCATACTCCGTCTTTATTCTGTGTTAAATAAAGTCCGTTAAGCTGCTCAGATGTAAACATTCACTCCACACTGCGGATGTTTTGATTTTGGCGCCTTCTACGTCATCACTCGTAGCCCCGCCCCCAGCTTCAACCCCGGAAGAGAATTCAAAACACTGTGTGAGTGATCACATGGAGCATGGACTGAGAGATTAGCCAGCTGGTAGGTTAATGTAACGCTTTATGAGCACTGAAGAATATATTTAAACAACGTGAGTTAATCGTATAGATAGTGAACGTGTGTTATTGTCTGCAGTTGTTGTTTTTAGCTGTAAAGAAGTTGTTTTTAACTAACGTAGTGCTCTTGAATGTGTCAGTGAGAGCAGCATGGTGACAGCAGTGAGCTTCAGCAGGATTACAACAGTGCTGCTGTGTAAAGGTGAGTGTCTCACGTTACTTCATTTTTTCACACCTTTGTCACTGCACTACATTTTCAGACGTGATATTATTTTAACCAACTAAACTTTTTTTTGTTCTTCCTGTTTATGAATATTAAGATAAGATAAGAGATAAGATAAGATATACCTTTATTAGTTCCACAGTGGGGACATTTACAGTGTACAGCAGCAAAGGGGATAGTGCACAAAACAAGAAGCATCAGCTAACACAGTAAAAAATAGCTAAACAAAGTGTAACAAAATATGAACTATTTAAATAGAAGGAAGTATAGAAATAGGAGTAGTATATACAGTATTCAAAATTGCACAAGTGGAAAATGATATTGCACAGTGAGAATGAATGAATGAATGAATGAATATCAGGTTATTGTCAGTAACTCATATTCAGTCCAGTTAAGCAGCTGTTGTCAGATATGTGAGGGTCACTGAGTGCAGTAGCTCTATTTTCAGTGAATTGAATCAGCACCATTAGTTATGTGCAGCTAATACAGCTAAAGTTACAGCAGCAATGTATTAAATAAAATTCACTTTAATTCATATTACCTGCATTAATCCTTACTTTATAGAGACCTTATTTGTACTTTGTGCTGCCCCCTCTTTGTTTTGGTTTGAGCTGAATTGACAACTCAATTAATCAGTTATTGTTTTTGACAGAAAACTAATCACCAACTATTATTTAATTATCATTTGTGTTGTTGTTATTTAAGTAGCTGGTTCCAGCTTCTCAAATGAGAGGATTTGCTGGTTTTATCTGTTTTATATCACTATAATAAACTGAGTATCTTGGGGTTTTGTGGCTGTTTATTCATACAAAAGAGATCTGCAAAGTGCATTTTCACTATTTTCTGACATCACTGATGATGTGTCCAAGCCGCACCATCTACATGCAGATGGTGTTTCTTCAAACATGTACTGAGAATGATAAGAAATTAACTGACAGTGAAAATAATCGTTAGTTGCAGCCCCAGCATGCAGGGATGTGATAATAAACTGAAACTAAGGAATACTTTCATTATCGTTTAGTCTGCTGATTATTTTCTCGATTAATCGTATTAAAAATATCTATTTAAAATGTCATAAAATAGTTAAAACTGCTTATCACAATGTCCTTGAGTCGGAAGTGACGTCTTTCAAAAGCTTGTTTTGTCTAACTAAAAGTCCAAAAGCCAAACATATTCTGTTCATTCTCACATAAGACGAAGAAAAAGCAGCAAATCCTCACATTTGAGAAGCTGGAAACCAAAACTCAAGTCATGTGATTAACAAAATAGTTGTACATTTTTGTCAATTCAACTATTTGTTTCAGCTCTAATTATGTGTGTCCTCGTGGATTTATAATGTGATTAAAGAAAACATTTCTATATGGGCACAAAGTCAAAGAACAATAACTGCATAATATGATTAAAAACAATTTCAAATAAATCTTTCCATGGCAGTAATAGTGGAAACTTTTGAAGTTTTACTCCCATTTGTGTCTCTTGACCTTGAATACCCTCAGAGATTGGTTGCTGTCTGTCTTTGTGCTGCAGTTATACACAAAGGCAGTAGATGGCAGAGTAGCAGAGCACCTCCCACTCTGAACCTCCCATCTCCAAACTGGTATTCAGTATTTTTGTATGAGCACAAGCGGGGGAAAGTTGACACAGAAGTTGTGTGACCTCCCTTTGTGTTCAGACTGGGGCTTGTCTCGTATAACGACGCTCTTCTGCTGCAAACAGTTCAGTTTATGTGACTGCAGAGGCGGCGGTTATTTCACCTTCTGTTTATTTTAGGAAAAGAAATGTGTAAAAACAGCTCATGGTAATCCAGGGCATGAGGAGAGTATGTGGGGTGTGGAGGTTTAGTTCTTTGCCCGTCAGGCAAAGAACTAAAAGAACTTTATTTTGTAAATAAAAAAAAAGTTAGAGTTATACAGCAGGCTGCAACATGCCAGCACAGCTTACTCTCTCACACACACAGATATCACATCAGTGTTTTCAATTTCCTTTCTTCAAGGCTCCTGGGCTCTGCTGACTGATGGGTGTGGACAGAGACGTTTCCCATCCGTCTGAATGTGTGTCTGCAGGAGAACTGAGACTTAAAGACAATCAACATGGATCCGTCCAACCAGAAGCACTTCACGGCTGTAGACTATGTCATATTTGCGATCTTGCTCGCCGCCTCTATAGGCATTGGGCTGTACCACGCTCTGTCAGGTGGCCGTCAGCGCACCACACAGGAGTTCCTGATGGCGGACCGGAGCATGAGCTGTCTTCCTGTCTCGCTGTCGCTCATCGCCTCATTCCAGTCTGCCGTGGCGATCATAGGCGTACCTGCAGAAATCTACACTCACGGTACTCAGTACTGGTTCATCGGCTGTGCCTACGTCCTGGGCCTCCTCATTCCTGCTCATGTTTTCATTCCTGTGTTGTACAGACTGCGGCTCTCCAGCGCTTATCAGGTATAACAGAGCAGTTTTATGAGAGTTTTTTATGAGTTCATATTTATGGAGCGTGTCCTTGATAACCTTCACTTCTCATGTTGTTTTGTTTCACAGTATCTTGAAATGCGCTTCAGCAAAGCAGTGCGTGTCTGTGGAACTTTGGCCTTCATCTTTCAGACAGTGAGTTCAACACTTCCCATAATAAAGCATTGATGCACCAATCACACATTTTCTCTCCCACACCTCGACTCAGGGTATCTGCAGATACCGAGCACCGATCTGATACCGGTGCTCTCTTTTTCCCAAAATTTTAAATCTGTGTATCTCACTGCATGGAACTAACTGGGATCATTTTTATGGAAGGCAACATGAGGCCAGGGATTACCATTGTGCTAAAAGCTTAAGTTGGCGGCCAGCTGTGACCAAAATGTGACTGATTGCAGTCAAACACAGAAGTTTGACATTGACAAAGAAACTATATTTAGTGTGGATCACTCACATCTAACCAATACCCACTCAGCGTAAAGCAATTATTAATTATAGACTGTAAACGGGGGAAACAGCCAGCCTGCCTCTGTCCAAAGGTAACAAAATCCACTTACCAGCACCTCTAAAGTGCTTTACTTTGTCTTGATTGTTTGTTTAATAAGTACAAAAACCAAAGTGTAAAAATGACCCCATTTATACCTGGCATTAAAATGTGTTTTGGGTGATCCGATTGCAGTCAGACAGTGTTTGACAGGGATGCATTGTGGCCACATTGAACACAAGTGTAAATGCAATGTAAATGTAAATTTGTCCTTTACTCTGCTACAGGTTATCTATATGGGTGTTTGTATTTATACTCCTGCCTTTGCACTAAATGCAGGTAAGAAAAGATCATGTTTTTCACTCTGACTCAGTCATTTTGAATAGATGACGTCTGTGGTTCAATGTTTTCCTGTTTTCTTTCAGTTACTGGATTTGAATTATGGGGAGCGGTGCTGGCCACTGGACTAGTGTGTACATTGTACACAACAATAGTGAGTTGTTCAAGGTCATTTTCATGCAGCGTGACGGGACTCTCCAACATTTGAATGTTTCCAACTCTTCCTTATGAGTGTTTTGTTATCATGTATGTATCATGTCTCTCTTGACAACCCAGGAGTGACTTTATCTCTCTCTCCAAAAAGATGTTGTATATTTCATCTGAGAAAAGTGGCAATCTTACCAAAAAAGTCTCATGAATCACTTGTAGAAGAGTCTATATTTTAGAGATATCACGGATTAATATGAGGGATTACCGAGACAGATATCTAGTATTTGAATAAAGAATTCATTTATTTCCCGTGTGTCTCGTCTGCTCCTGACAGGGTGGTTTGAAGGCCGTCATCTGGACAGACGTCTTCCAGACGGTTGTTATGTTTGCGGGGCAGCTGGCTGTTATTGTGGTGGGAGTTCAGCAGACCGGAGGAGTGTCTGAAGTCTGGAGGAAAGTCCAGGAAGGAAACCGCATCTCTGCTCTCGAGTGAGTCCATACTGTAGTTTGCAATACGCACCATCAGGAATGGATGAGGAAAACTGTGCACAAATTCATCGTGGTTTATTTAAGTCTTTAAGTGGAAATCCGCCACTATCAGTACTTGACTGATTTCACAGAAAAGCTGTTTTTCTTTTGGTTTCGTGTAGATTATAGTCCGTTAGGTTACGTATGGAAACCTCTAGGACAGAAAATATTCAAATTCAAATTTGATTGAATTTTAATGTAGTATTGAGAAATGCATGTAACCAATCCACTCATTTGAGTTATGCTCAACTTGTAAACAGATCTTTTGAGTTCAAGGACATATAGTAATAGTACATCAACAACCAAGTGGCTGCAGGTTTTTATTGCAAACACTCCAGATTCAACAGCAGCTCATTTCTCTACAGTCCACTTGTTTCTTTGCATAAATGTGGAGATAAATTCCTGTACACGCATGTTATTTATTACACATTGGTAAATCTGTTTCAGTATACACTCACCGGCCACTTTATTAGGCACACCTGTTCAATTGCTTGTTAACAAAAATAGCTAAACATCCAATCACATGGCAGCAACTCAATGCATTTAGGCATCTAGACGTGGTGAAGACGACTTGCTGAAGTTCAAACCGAGCATCAGAATGGGGAAGAAAGGGGATTTAAGTGACTTTGAACGTGGCATGGTTGTTGGTGCCAGACGGGCTGGTCTGAGTATTTCAAAAACTGATGATCTACTGGGATTTTCACGCACAACCATCTCTAGGGTTCACAGAGAATGGTCCGAAAAAGAGAAAATATCCAGTTGTGTGGACGGAAATGCCTTGTTGATGTCAGAGGTCAGAGGAGAATGGGCAGAATCTTGGCTTGTTGAATCTATGCTACGAAGAATTAAGGCAGTTCTGAAGGCAAAAGGGGGTCCAACCCGGTACTAGCAAGGTGTACCTAATAAAGTGGCCGATGAGTGTATGTTTGTTGTAAAGTAGTAAATTATTGTCTGTATTTTCTCTCCGGTGTTCAGCCTAAACCCAGATCCTACAGAGAGACACACCTTCTGGACTCTGGCGGTTGGCGGCGTCTTTCTCATGCTGTCGCTGTACGGAGTGAACCAGGCTCAGGTCCAAAGATATCTCAGTGCCCGCACTGAGAAAGAGGCAGTCAGGTACACACACCGTTGATTTTCACAGTTTTGTTTTCACTTTTATGCTAACGTATTGAACTTTGACTGAAAATACATTCATATGTGAAAGAAAATAGTCTTTTAAAACTGTTGCTAGCACTCAGAATAGAATTGGAAATTAGAATGAAAAGTAGTCCTTTTATATTATGTTAATTTGACAAGCGATCTCTGGGAAGTTCAATGCAAACCACCACAGTAATGAGTGTTTAGCCAATAAAAAAGAAAAGTCACAAAGATGACGTCAGAAATGACCACTTTTACTGCGTTCCTTCCTCCCTCTCTGCAGGTCTTGCTACATGGTGTTTCCCTCTCTGCAGTTGTCTCTGGCTCTCAGCTGTGTGATGGGACTTGTCATGTTCGCACGTTACTGTGGAGAGGATCACTCTGAGAAGCTGGGCACCTCTTCAAGGGATGCAGTGAGTTTCAGTGTGTTATCGACCGATATCGTCTGCTTCATGTTTTGGCAAACGGGGATATGATTTTTCCTTTCCTGCTTTTTCTGCTTCCTTGATCTCCAGAGATTAGTGCGAAGGATGAAAGTTAAGTTCATGCAGAGTTATGTAAAAACCCTCCAGGGCTCATAGATTCAACAGCATCACTACTGAGTATTTACATATTTTATAGCAAGTCATTATAACACATTGGGATCATTATGTAAATGTGCTGTCGAGACTGTACGTTGTCAGATTTGCATTTTGTTTCTGAATAAAGTTTAGCAACTGTTTAAGGTTTTTCTTTTACAATGTGTTTTCCACAGATGGTGATATACTTTGTGATGGATATGCTGCAGGGTCTGCCTGGACTACCTGGACTGTTTGTTGCGTGTTTGTTCAGTGCAGCTCTCAGGTTGGTACAGGACGTTCTACATTGTCTGTCAATTTTTTGTTTTTTTAATTAAACCTAACATTAACCCTGTCAGGCCCAGCAGAAGTCCACAAGTGAGGCTTGCACATGAACAGATAGCGATCAATAGCTCTGACCCTTCTGAGTAAAATCAGCTATCACACTTCTTAGGTGTTGTTTTTGGTCATACAAACAACATGTGCGCATCAAAGTTTATCCCTTTCACCTTAACTGAGGAAGAGGCTGTATAGAGTTCAATAACACCGGCATCTATTCAGGTGACCCAGATGAAGTCATAGAGGTCAGTGAGTCAAATGCCTTGACTTGGAGCTGGGCGATAAATAGATTTTATCACTTAATTAGAATTCATGGTTTAAAACAATGTTTAAAAATTAAAATCTATTTTCACTTTAACATGCGTAATTACGGTGCGGAACTGCCACCGCTTCCCTGAGCTCCCATAGGTCATAGTAAACGCGCGAGTTCTCTTCAGACACGGATAAAATATCAACACGTGCACTAATAAAAGTGAGGAGTTCATTCGCAAAAAAGGTTTTGTCTCCTCAGCAACCTCGAGCAAACACTGTCCGCTGTAAAGTTTGGCATTGTAACATGCACAATAACACAACAACGTTTGCAAAAGTGTTTTTTCTTCAGGGACACAATACATTTTTTTCAGGAGGCATCTTTTATTTATTTTTGAAAAAGCAAAGTATGGTGAAAGTTGATAATTCCTTAGCCTTTTGTAGGCCTAGTTAGCTTTTAAGAAATTTCTTTTTATTAAAATCGTAAATCAGATGTGATTTGAAAAAATCGAAGATTTTATTTTTAGGCCATATTGTCCAGCCCTACCTTGACTAAATGTTTGTTTGTTTGTTTGTTTGTTGTTGCACTTTATACATTTTTTAGTGTTAATTTATAGTTATGAGGCTGTTCTGTGCCAAAAACCTCCCAGATTTGACTAATTACTGTTCATTACAATTTCAGAATTCTAATAAAATGCATTTTATCACAGAATTTTAACCTTACTTAATTTTAACTCTATAACATGTGCAGTCTAATACAACAGCTGCACAGACGACATCCTCCAAAATGATCATACTGTTGAATCAACATCTCTCTGAAAAAGTTTTCATAAAAACTGAACATTATAACCTTCATGAAGGTACGATTTATTGCAGATCTGTTGTCTACAACTGAGTTTATAATCCATTATTAATCTTGAATGCCGTTATTCACATCAAATGTTTCAGTCCTGGTTATCCTGAAAAAGAAAATGTGCAATGCATCCATATTTGAAGCTTATGAGAAGGTTTTTATTCAAATCTTCCCTTCTGTCTCTATGAGTGTAAAAAAATAATTTTTAATGCAGTTACATTAAAATATAATGGATAATTTATTTTCTCGTCTTTGACATTAACTAAGAAATTAAAAAAAAACCTGAAAAAGGTAAAAAAAAAAAAAAAGTCTGAAAAAAAAGTTTGAAAAAAAAGTTTGAAAAATGTTGGAAAACAACAGTCTAAACAATGTCTGAAAAAATGT
>CAKAOI010050565.1:0-66237 GCA_916701655.1 Sebastiscus albofasciatus | reverse complement strand
AGGAGAGGTTAAGAAGTCACCAGAAGGATAAAACAATGATCCAAGATGTATTGCAGTTCTTCTGTAAAACACATTACCTCAAGCTTTACAAGTTTCATGACTTATGACTGTCTGGTGGTCTGATTTTCATATTCATCCCTCTTATTCCCTACATTAAAATCAGTTTTTCTGGCATAGTTAAAGGGGCACACGCCAAAAGAAAAGTCTTTGCCTGCAGCGTACAGTATCAGAGGTTACTGAGAGTTGTCATTCTGCCAGTAGCAGTATATTTCTCCAGTGTTTATATTTTTCTAGTCTTGGATGTACAAGGGAGTTCCTTGGACAGGGGGGAGAGAGAGGCAGCAGAGAAGGCAATTAGAAGGCATTGAGATAAAGTGCTTGAGAGGAGCCATGCCTATCCTATTATCTCCCTTTTAAAAATGTCTAAACCAAAGAAAGAAGATAAATCCTGCAGAGCTGAAATGTATCCACCCCTCCTCAGCTCTGGCCCGTCTTTTCCACTCAAGTGTGATTTATGGGCTTCTATCATGTTTGAACTCCAAAGTTTAATATCAAAGAAATGTATTTGCCCATGTTTTGCGGTGAGGAGCACAAACGGAAAGTGAAAATTGCATCAATGTTGACTAAAGCTCTCTAAATCCCAAACTTTAATATGGTTCTCTTTGTGGTGCGGTGCCTCTCAGTTTTTCCATACCTATTTGTTTCACAGACAATGAATGGTGCAGCTTTAGAGCAGAGCCATGAGAATAAATAAAGTCATCAAGTCGAAAAGTTTAAATGGCAGTGAAGTGGAACAATAAATTGGACGGACAAACACTTTATTGTCATCCAACAAGAACATTTGCTCTTACGGTCTGCATATGGAATTCATTAGAATAGTTACTCAGGAAATGATGTTGCATTGCGGTGTCTAATGACCAGTACAATTTTGATTTAACTCTCAATATATTGTCATATAAGCAGACATGTTTTATAGTTCTTAATTCAAAGAGAAACAAATCCAAGAACAATCTGTGTATTTGTTAAACCATCTGTTAAATCAGTCAAAAAGAGTTTTATAGTTTTACATTGGTGAGGCCAGATGTCAGGTTTTTCCTAAAGTTTTTCTAAGCAGTTTCATTGTAAGACAAAATCAACATATGTTTTAATGAGTGACTGACTGCAATATCATGTTTTGATAAAAGTGAAACAGATTTTAGTATTAGATTTTTTTTGGACACTGAAATCTGATTTATTATGTTCTTATAAAGTTGTAATTGGAAATGTGTTGGCAAACAGTTGCCTAGTTACACATTCAGCAGACACCGAGCAACATCAGCATTCATTGGGAGTCTTGTTTCAACCACTTGACGAACCTAAATTTAATAGTCACTCTGCTTTTCTTTTAGCTTTATTTATTTCTTCCTACCAACTCCTGAGCAGTGTAATAAGTTATGTTTTACTTTTTACTTCTTTCAAAAATAAATATATTACTTTACTTATTACCTGGTATCAAATTAGTTGTGTTACTGAGAAGTGTCGTGCTAGAACGCAGGGCGCAGTGCCGTTACGCACGACCGTTCAAAGGGTCAAAATATTGAACTGAGGATGCAATGCATGCTTTTGCACGCGGTAATTCGGCATTACTTGGATTAATAACTGTAATATAATTACTGTTTTAGAAATTGTAATCCCTTACACTACTTGTTACTGGGTAAAATAATAATATTACAGTAATGCGTTACTGCAAAACAACAACAGTTAGCTAAAGTAGCTAAAAAGCTCTATAGTTCGTCACTATGAGAAACTTCCACACTGCACATTCATTGGATCCATTTCTAACATAAAAAATATTGATTGGTGCAGCTTTAAAAAACCTGATTCACTCACGAACACATGATTTGTCTTGCAGGATCTGTTTTCACCAATAGGCCCTTGAAGGCCATCACAAACAGCAACCTGATCCATCTTCTGGTTGAGGCCAAAGACAAAGGCGATCCTGTGGAGTCTACTGTCACCTCCATAGATGTGCTGATCCTGGACACCAACGACCATGCACCTTTGTTCCACCAAGACATCTACACGCTCACCGTCCCAGAGGACACGCCCACTGACACCACTCTACTGACCCTGTCTGCGGAGGACCAAGACTGGAGCCCTGAAAACACCCATTTGGACTACGACATCATCAGGGGAAATGAGGAGAGGCGATTCTGTCTGGAAGTAAAAATGGTTCAGGTCGAGAATCAGATGAGAAATGTTGGAAAACTTGTTCTGTGTAACCCTTTAGACCGCGAGAACACGGAGAGCTATGCACTAACAGTGAGCGTGTCTGATCGAGGAACGCCTCCACTGAACAGCTCTGCTGTCGTTATGGTGACTGTCACAGACTGCAATGACAATGCCCCCGTCTTTTCCAGCACAGGATACCATGCGCAGGTGAGTGAAAATAGCCATGTAGGAACCAGGCTGGTCCAGGTCAGTGCTCAGGATCCTGACCTGGGAACTAACGGCCTGTTGCGGTACGACATTATTTCGGGGAACAGCAAAGGTCACCTCAAGCTCAACCCTCACTCTGGCATTCTGGTGGTCAACCACTCGCTTGACTATGAGGAAGACTCAAAATACACCCTCACCATCCGAGCATCTGATGGCGGTGAATCATCTGAAGAACGTAAAGTGGCGTTCACAGTGGTCTTCATCACAGTGTTGGATGAAAATGACAACACTCCATACTTCATGTTCCCTACGATTAACTGTTCTGTGCTGGAGAACCTCCCAGCATTCACCCACACCTGTTCTGTCCATGCTGTTGACAATGACTTGGGCCCCTACGGCCAGCTTGCCTACTCCATTGTGTCCTCCTGCTTCATGGACTACGGCAGTGGCAGCCCTGAGAAGAAGGAGGCCTTCGCCATTGACCCTCTAACAGGCGACATTCACACCAGACAGACCTTTGACTACGAACGCGAGAATGAGTACTGCTTTGTAGTGGAGGCCAGGGACAAAGGCAACAAAGCAGCTACAGTGAGAGTGCAGGTGACCATCAAGGGAGTGGATGAGTTCAGTCCAGTCTTCACCCAAAAGCTGTACCACTTCCTCCTGCCAGAACACGCCAGGCCTGGAGAGACAGTCGGTTATGTGATGGCGATGGACCATGATGGAGGGGTGGACGGGCTGGTGGAGTACTCCTTTGTGAAGTCATCGCCGTTTTTCTCAATAAACAAAACAATTGGTGCCATTTTTGTGTCGGATACTGTGTATCGCAGACGAGGCAGCCATGAGGACATGGTGGAGCTGGTCGTGTCTGCCAGTAGTCCCAGATTGGCCTCCAGGACCACCGCCTGCCGAGTTTTCGTCAATATCTCCAGCTCAGCGGAAGCACTCACCGGGGTGCCTCTTGATGCACACATGCTCAGTTTGAGTGTCTCACTAATCATGTTCCTCCTTGTCCTCCTCATTTTTGTGGGCTTGGTTCTCCGGTACAAGATCAAGGAAGCGGCAATCAAAAAGGCCGCTGCCATTGCCTCGGACTTGAGCTGTGGCACGGACTCATTCAGTAGATCCAATGGCCAAAGTGCCATCTCTCTGCAGGAGATGAAACGGCCCAGCATCTTGGTGACCAAGAGGGACATATCGAACCCATACAATCAGTCAGACTCGAGCGGCCGTGGATCAGCAGAAGGTGAGACAGCTGAGGACCAGGAGATCAAGTGGATTAATCAGTACTCCTGCCGTAAAAGAGACAAATCTGTGCAAGGCAACCAGGCCACAGAGATCCCAGACTCTGCTTTACCTGGGGACGATATCTCCTGCCACTCTATCGAGGTAGGGCCAGAGCACATTGTATCTGTCAGTAAACGTTTAGTCTCAGGCATGGCCAGTACGGAAAGCCTCCACCACTTCAAAGAGGAGGGAGGAGGTGAGGGACTACTTCCTGCGATACTCAGGGTGAGGGATTTGGAGGAGAGCATGAGGACAAATGGGTATGCTCCCCTCTCGGAAGCCCAGGCCTCTGCAGATTCTCTCTCTTCACTGATGTGTCTAGAGGAGCAGATGCACGGCAGCTACAACTGGGACTATGTTTTGGACTGGGAGCCACGCTTCCAGACTCTGGCCTCCGTTTTCACCGATATCGGGATGCTCCCTGACGAGGAGCTTCAAGGCGGCCGTGAGGAATTGGCAGCGGAGGCAAGCTGTCTCATGTACCCACCGCCTCTTATAACGGGAGTGGCTCAGCCTGGCATTAGGACTGTACCTCCACGAAAGCCGGGGCGTATGCCAAGCCTGAGAAGGAAGCCCTCTTCCCGTAAATATGCGTATTCACCCTTAGCCAGGAACACAGGACTTACCCCCTCAGCCATGACGCCCACTTTCTCCCCATCACTGACTTCCCTCACCATTAGGACCCCCAGTGCCTCACCAGTTGTCTCTGAGACCGGGGTGGGGGGTATCAGACTTGACTCAGGGCCCCTCACTGCAAGCCTGTTGGAGGCAGAAATCCAGGTGTAGACATGAACTTTGATCAAGTGTATCTGTGACATTCAATTCCATCTTTCATTCACCATCTGAAGGTATTTCCCATAGTATTTTAAGGGACACAATTTCATTTTCATTTTGGTTTATTGACAATATTCATGCATTTCTTATGGTTTTAGACTCATGGGTGAGTTTAGTCTCAAAGGGGCGATGCCAGGCAAAGTTGTCATTTGAACATAATGTAGTCATTTAATTGCTTAGATTGAGGTTGATTTCATAACTCGCTTCTGTAATAAAACGAATATCTGGAAAAAGTCCGAACTCAGTCTTGCATTATATTCTTATAATGCAGCACTTTGAATAAGAGCAGATGTGCGTGTCAGCAATTAATTATTGAGTGTTTTATTGTAAACATGTTTATACTGTATGTGCAGAAAATGAAACACTTTGTTATTGCGGTTGGTTGCAGCTTCTAAATGGAAAACCTTTCAAGGTTGGTTTAACTTTAATAAGCAAAGAAAGGCAACATTGTTCTGTGGTTGAGTCCATCTTCCTGGAATCATAAAAACCAGGATTTTAAATACAGACCCATTTTTGCCTCCCTCTTCATTAATATATTCTGCCAATAAAATGCCAATGAAATCCTATGAAGAATAGAACTTATTTTATTCCTTCAATCTAGGACCGTTCTTAATTTTCATGTTATATCACGTCTTTCAAAGCTAGAAAAGAGTCGTGGCTTATGCAGACAAAACTAAAAACATATGAGGATTCTTCACTGACACTAACTGTACGGATTCAAGAAATGGGATTATATTGTCCTGCTGTCTTGCTCAGCGTGATGGCAGATTTTCATAAACTAGTTCCAGGTTCTGGCTGTTTTACTTTTTTTTTCTCATGAACAGAAATAGTCCGTTCCCTTCATGATTGTTTTTGTGTGTGCTGACTGTAGACTACGGACATCCTGTTATTAAACAGCACTTTATGTACAATTTCCAGAGAATTGTATGACTTTAAATATTAATACATTTGCAAACAACTTTGCAATAAAGGAACTTTCTTGTGTATTTTTCTTGGATTCAGCATTTATTTAAAAGGTGTTGTGTTACTGATTGTCCTTCAAGATGATTTATTGTGCATATACACTCACCGGCCACTTTATTAGGTACACCTGTTCAATTGCTTGTTAACACAAATAGATAATCAGCCAATCACATGGCAGCAACTCAATGCATTTAGGCATCTAGACGTGGTGAAAACGACTTTCTGAAGTACAAACCGAGCATCAGAATGGGGAAGAAAGGAGATTTAAGTGACTTTGAATGTAGCATGGTTGTTGGTGCCAGACGGGCTGGTCTGAGTATTTAAAAAACTGCTGATCTACTGGGATTTTCACGCACAACCATCTCTAGGGTTTACAGAGAAAGGTTCGAAAAAGAGAACATATCCAGTGAGCGGCAGTTGCGTGGACAGAAATGCCTTGTTGATGTCAGAGGTCAGAGGAGAATGGGCAGAGTGGTTGGAGATGATAGAAAGGCAACAGTAACTCAAATAACCACTCGTTACAACCAAGGTATGCAGAATACCATCTCTGAACGCACAACACGTCCAACCTTGAAACAGATGGGCTACAGCAGCAGAAGACCACCCGGTACTAGCAAGGTGTACCTAATAAAGTGGCCGGTGAGTGTATGTGCATAATGCTATATTCAAAAACAGGATTTCTTACTGTAAATGGCAATAAGTAAAATGCAACAATAATTAAGACAGTTTTCCTAACTTTGGGGACATAATAAAACAAAGAAAATAATATAATAAACAAGGAAAATTTTAACATAGAGCTGAGACTTTACTGCTGCATAAAATACTGTAATTGAAGTATCTTTAAAATGTATCATATGATCATATTTTGCCTTTAATGGGCTTTTTTTCCTGAATCCATTTTTGCCATGGCCACCCTCAGTGATTTTTCTCAACAAATATCCAAAGTGAAGCAATTCATATTGTATTCCTCTTAAATAAAGTTGGGAATGCCGTGGTTAAAAGCCCGATCTTAACCCCTTGAACTTTGTTGTTTTCCTTAAAAATCTTCCTAAGTAGCTCCAAAGTTCTAAAAACATTTTTATGTGGTAGAGATCAGCAATGTCTTATATATACAGTGAACTCTGGTTTCAAGGCTTCATTGAGGCTATATCATGCTTGAGTGAAATATGAATTGATTGTATTTATTTACACATTTTTAAATAATTTGACAATTACTATGTATTTTCATAGACTGTATAAGAAGCGAATGCAGTCACCGTGACATCATCCATTGGTTTGTGGACGTTTTGAAGCCTTGAATTTGGCATTTTGGCCATTGCCATCTTGGTTTTTGGCCGTGGCCTTCTTGTTTTTTTGCAACCAGAAGTGACACGAGAGGGTGGAGCTACAACAAGACGAAGAACAAGGACGAATGAGACATTTTTAGGTGACCAAAAAGTTACAAATAACTATGATGAATTGAAAACATACTGTGAAAGGGTTAAAGTTGTAAGATGAAACCACGGACAACTCCCAGACAGGACAACGCAGTGGTAGCGACCTGTCAATCACAAGTTAGCCACGCCCTAAAGCATACCCTGCTTTATGGTCTATTTGACTCTAAATGGGACCATAATTTACTAAATGAACATCATGCTGTATTGAAGAAGACTTGAAACTAGCGATTCAAACCATTAACTCATGTTTACAATGTTTACTGAGGTAATAAATCAAGTGAGAAGTAGGGTTATTTTCTCATAGACTTCTATACAATCAGACTTCTTTTTGCAACCAGAGGAGTCGCCCCCTGCTGGCTGTTAGAAAGAATGCAGGTTTAAGGCACTTCCACATTGGCTTCACTTTTCAGAACCAGAGGTTGCCACCTATATATTCCCCTTTATCCATGCATCATTGCAGCTCATTTTATTATCAACTGTTCATTTCATAACTTCCACCCAGTATCGGTGCTATTTTAATTTATTTTTTAAAAAAGCTGAAGAGAGTGTCCGCAGCTTTGGAGACTTTTTGCTGCTTGTAACAGTGATCTGAATATCTAAGAATTTTACTTCTCTAAGAAAAGTAAAGAAAGACAAAGTGATTCAACATGGCTCCACTTGGTCTGCTGTTAATCCAAATGTGCCGCCCTCTGGGAACATATGAGCTGAGGAAGCTGAGGAGCTAAAGTCTTTATCAGATAGTTTCATGAAAGATAATAAACAGCCAGGCCCTGGACCATACCAGCTAAATGTGTCCTGCATGTAGTCACTGATAGGTGCGTAATTATTTATTGACTCAGTTCAGTCTCTCCTCTGCACCTAGTGGGTTTTGACAAGCTCTGCGCTCCTCTGTATTTGTGATTTCAGCGGGTCCTTGGCCTCGGGATCACGGTGATGGAAGAGATCTCTCGCCATATCGGGTGATCTGACCAAACAAGCTTCTGTGTCTCAGCACACAGCTCAACAGTTCCCACCACTGTTCAGTGGATCTTTATCAATCACGGCCTGTCAGTCAGGCAACTAAATTTGCTGAGAGGTCAGGAAGTTTCAGATACAAAAAGATTCCTTAAAGGAACAGTGTGTAGCATTTCGGGGGATCTATTAGCAGAAATGGAATATAATATTCATACTATGTTTTCATTAGTCTATAATCACCTGAAACTAAGAATTGTGTTTTCGTTAGCTTAGAATGAGCCCTTCATGTCTACCTAGGGACCGGTTCCTCTTCACGGAGTCTGCCATGTTGCTCTGCCATGTTTCTACAGTAGCCCAGAGCCTTCAAACCAAACACTGGCTCTAGTGAGAGACTTTCACATTTTTACCTTACCTGAAGGTCACCGTAGTTTTCTGACACGCTTGTGAAACTGCGGTAATGTGTGCCGCAGAGTGTAAAACCGTGATGCCGCCAGCCATAGTCTGACTTCCGTTGCTCCTAAAGTAGTGTTATTATGGTAAGGATGGCCTCTGAGCACTTGGTGCCTCACATTACCGCAGTCTTGGAAAGGGAAGAGTGAGCGGAGGGGTTCTCAGTTGGTTGCAATTTGCAACCACACCACTAGATATCACCAAATTCTACACATTGTACTTTTAAAAACAGATAAGCTTTTGGATTGGTAGAAACAACCTTTTTAATGTACAATACATACTTGAGATTAAGATTATTCAACTCAATAAAACAGACATGGAAATGTACTGTAATCCCCAGCATGGCCAGATTAACCTGCTAGGGATCCCTTGGGCAAAAATTATCTGCTGGGTCCCCATTACCCCCTGATCCTCCCACTCTATGTGCACCATGTAGCTTCCACGCATCCTACCTTGCCCCATGTTTGTTGCTTGGCAACTTCTTTTGGGCCTTTTCACACCTGAAGGTCCAAACCAAGGTTCGCCTTTTTGTTATATTTGATCTTGTTTTGGTTTCATATTGCAATTTTGCGAGCGCGCTAAAGAACCCTACATGACATGCCTACAACTTGTCGTCATCACCTGCGTCTCCCTATACTTAACATTGGTTTGTTTGTAGACGGGCTCTCCTGCACTCTCTCATCCTCTCGGATCCAAGAACTATTAAATGATATAGGAGTTGTTATTCCTGTAAATTGACTTGCTACATAGCTGTGCCAACCTACATAACATTTGATTACTGAACAAATCAGAGATGTGGGCTGAAATTCAGAGGTTCTGAACCAGGCTAATACAGGGACCTTCTTTAAAACAGGGCCTCGTGATCAAAGCAGGACATTTAAGGCCCAAATCATGTCAGTTGTACTTTACTGACACATATTCCCAAACATAATTTCAATTAATGAAATTACCACAAACCAGTTGACACACATCATGGGGGTTTCTGGCCACAGGGCAGTTTCCCACAGTTGGTAATCAATATCAATGTCACTAGAGCAAATGATACTGGCAGACAGAGCTGTGTCAAAAAGGCACAGTCAAATGAAGGCACATGTAGCTCCAGAATAATGTCTAGTCATCTGTATTAGATCATCACTCGTCAAATCTGGTCAATGAGCTCACATCGTTTCCCCTGAGCTGTATTTTCCTCCTGAACAATAAGAAAAGATTATTATCTGGTAGTCCGATCTGATGATAATCACTTGGAAGAGGAGGCATTGTGACAAATAAAACACAGCTGTGTTCTCATCCTGGCTCAGGTTTCATATATCTGTATTATATTGAGATATGTACTGGCCTCTAAACAACTTCTGCATTGTGGTTTCTGGTTTGTTTCTCAGGGGACTTGAGGCTGTATGACGCACTGAAGGAATTTAGGTTACGTTCACTTGGCGGAGTTGTGGAGCGGGAAAGTGTAGTCGGAGTGACAGTTGATTTTATAATAAATTGCCTTTCATATCCAGTGTTAAAGGTTTTGCTGGATTGCTAAATTTATTTTCCCTCTTAGCTAAAAAAATGATGGAGTTGAAGATGAAGATACAGAACAGTGGTAGACATGTTTTTGTGTTTCCTGTGTGTTACCTCACTAAACATTTGTGTTTAGCTAAACTGAAAGTTTTAACATTGACAAATGTAAAATCTAATTAAACCTAATTGCAGCAGTCTGATCTTGGTTTGTTTTGGTGCCAGAGCTACAGTGGGTTGTTAGACTTTTACCTAACTATCAGTAAACCTTGTGTATGTGACGCAGATTTGCAGCATGAGTTTTTCATTACACATTCCACCTGTTGTAAGTAAAGCTATAACAAGAGCGTCTGGGAACTCTTCTGAAGTTCTCTTACATGAAAGATGGTATAGATTATAGACTGTACCTAGACTGGAAAATGAAACCAGCTTTCTGTCTTCAAAAGCCATTTTAATTGTACATATTTTCTTATGTATTATGCTTTTTCAAGTTTAAAAAAAATGCATGTATATTTTATGCAACTCCCATTCCTCAGTATGATCACATTGCCTCCCATCAAAGCCTTTGTACCTTCTAGTGTTTACTTTGATTATGTAAAGAAGGCTAGATATTGAACCTCAATATGTTTTTGGTACCAACTAAGATGTGTCAGTAGCATCAAGTATCGCAGAATGTTAAAGCTAGCATCAAATGTCTAGACAGATTCATAATCTGTTTCACTTTTACTTTGATCAGACTGCTCCTGATTTAAATAAATATATTAGCTAATTTAAGGCTTTTATTACACACAGTCCTTCTATGACTTTGTACTTAAGACAGTTTTGAACATATTTGCTCATAAACTAAAATATTTGGAAAATGAAATCAATGTCGCTAGATGAAAAGTCAAAAGAGTATTGCACTGATTTAGCATTACACTTAAAAAACATTGTCAGACTCCCATTAGACAGTTTTTAAAAAGGATCAAAATTGATGCAGCAGAACCTGAGATAACAACTTTTTTTATTCCACACATTCTTCTTCCTCGTCAAAACCTGGCGCCTACATCACCCACAACGCAACTTTCATTCAAGTGTGCTAGCAGTTAATAGAGCGCTGCAGGAATGAGTCCTAAAACCCAGATATGAGTTATCATTTTAGCACTTCCAGTTCCCTCGGCTGGAAGACAATGTTTTTTTTTAAATGGGTTTTAAGTTAGATAACTGTGGTTAACACAAGCTTAAGAGATTCTAATGTTTTGTTCTACGATATAAAATACGTCAGTATATACACCACTCATGATTTTTTAAGCTTTTACGTGTCTTAAAAAAGGCGGATGCTAACAAGTGTCTACATGTGACTACTAAATGTCATCACGCCGACTCGTCTGCATTTACAGCCTTGTTAAGTACACTAACGCTCATGCGACCGTGGTATAGTTGGTCTATAGTCTAACGTTAGCTTTTTACTCCTGGCGATTGCATTCACACTTCAAAAATCATAGAAGTGGTGTTCATTTATGAAGATTATTGCTGAACAAAACCTGTGAGCATCATAAACGTTTGTTTGCCACAGAGCTTATTTTCAGCAATAATCCAAAATCCAATTGAAAAATCCCATTGGCTTTTTGTCGAGGGAACCAGGGCGATGCTAACTTCTGGGTCGGCCGACAAAAATGTGTCATCCCTGCAGCTCTCTATGTAGCCTCGAGCTGTTTGCCTCAAGTAGAGATAAGGAGCTAGTACTGAGGTCACTTCTTTCCAACTCGACAGCAACAGATTAAGTTCAAACTTTTAGTCTTCAAGGATTTTAGTACTTTCATATTTGTGATTGTGAAAGAAACTTATTGAGTTTGGAATTTAACTAACTTTGACACAAGCAATGAATTGTTGAACTTTTAGGGATTAAATCAAGACTTTAATGAAATCATCCACTTTTTTATTAAACGACCAACACAGTTACAGTTCTGTTTCTTATCAGTGTAGAGTAGCCTAAGTGGTTGCAGGAGAATTATATTTGCACTGAATTCAGATCCGTTTTTAGTTTAGAGGAGAGCCAGATTCTGTTTACAGTCTGTCAGCAGGTTTGTGGCAAGAACATAAATCATCGTCTTCAGTATCATAAATTACTGCTGGGCCCTTTGACTCCAGACAATCAACATATGTGCAGGGTCTTGATATTTTTCCATAAATCTGTAAGTTCATGTAAGCTGTGTTGCTGAAGGATTGTGTAAACATTGTCACACCGAGAGCATGCTTTATGCTTCATTTGTGAGCTGGAAACAATCCAAATGTTTTCTGTTTTCTCTCTCTTCCACCTTCTTTTCCCCCAAAAAACAAAAAGGGGCACGTTTGACAGCAAATGAAAGAAATGTTAACAATCATGATTTATTAATAATGAGGACCAATTTTGTAATTTATTTATAATAGAGACATTTTCCCCACAATCCTCACAAAAGAATTAATCACAGAACGGGAATGAGTAAACTGCACTGACCACAGTTTACCTCTGTTTTTATCAGAACCATGTGGAGCGTCCTTTCTCTCTTCTTTTCAGATGTTTGACAAGTGTGTGCAATGATATATGCCAGAGTGTGTTGCTGTAGCTCGTCCTGATGGGAATTAACACAGACATGATGTGGGATAGCTGACCAGAGCTAGGAACAAGGATTTGAAGAGTAGAAACTGGCCTGTTGCTGCTAGATTTCTTCCAGACTCTTATCGACCCAGCTCTTTTTTTTTATGTCTCTACCAACTGTGGAGTTTCATTCTAAAACAACATGTAGTACATCGGCTTTAGGAAAACAAAACTTCCATACCTCTTGAATATATCAAACCCAGTTAATATAAAATGCAACATTAAGTACATTTACACTACTACAATTTTAGGATACTTCTCCTTTGTTTGAGTATTATGCTATTTGTAATAATACAGCACTACATTTCAGATGTAAATATTGTACCTATCCCTCCACTACATTGATTTGACAACTAAAGTTACTAGTTACTTTTTTAAATGCAAAACAATGACCTTTTAAAATAGGATGCAGTGTTGTAGATTAATCCACTCAATATAAAGTTAAAATTAGCCAAACTGTTATCTGCTACAATTTTTAATGCATGCTTGGATAATAATCCAAAAATATATTGACGATAAATGTAATATTTAAAAAATAAATAAATACTGATATGTTAATAATACACATATGATGATATCATGAAAATAAGCCAGCGCTTCTTAAATCAGGATTTTGTACGCTCTGCTTAAATACTCTCTATCCACCTCCCTACACTCGTATTTTGAGTGTAATTCATTCACAAATAAAGAGACAAAATGCAAAATAAACAAAAGTTAAATATGAAAATTGACTGACAGCATTTTTTATTTTTTTTTTTAATTTTCTATAGATAACACTGTATCGTTATTGTGAATTGTTTTGGACACGATTATCCTGTATAGTGAAAATCTGATACTGCAACAGCCCTAATATGTACACCTGTTTCTGCTAATAATTCTGTACCTGAATACAAATCAAGATTTTAACTTGTAATTGAGTACCTTGACATTGTAGTAATACTACATTTACTTAAATAAAAGACCCTCCTCCTCCACCGGTAAACTATATTCCTTTTAAAAGTGCTTTCATTGTTATTCTCTTGATCCTCAATCCGTCCAAATGTAATAGCAGACAGACGCTTTTTAAAATACGGTGTAATTTTAGAATGAAGCAGCTCAGAATTGTTCAGATTAAACCCTAAATACAGCGGAAACCTCTCATAGTGACCACGTCTCTCCAGGTCAAATTGATTATTTCTCAATCAGATTACCATCTATTTGACATTTGTTTATTTCTTACATGAATATAAAGAAATGAAATGGACAGCTTCACTATTTACTGAAGTTCTGATCTCTAGCAGCCATGACTGTTCCTCGTTGTTTGAGTAGACTACACAAAGTAGCCTGAGGAGCACCAAGTTTCTCTGCTGTATCTCGTTGTCTCTTTTGTTATAGGCTTTGAGGAGACTACATTTTACATTGAGAGAAAATTACTTTCTTTTTTCTGTCATGATTTCAATGTGCACACAGCACCAGCCTCGGGGAGCCAGCTGGAATCAGACGGGTTACTGTGAGGCAAAGTATCACAGGAGTACCGTAGTTAAAAAATCTTTGTTTCCATATGTTGTCATGTATGAAAAGACCCAAAATGAACACTGTAAGCAGACTGCTTGATTACTATAAGCCAATTATTTAACAGTATTTGTATAGGAGTGATTCTGTCCCAAGCTTCGCTGTGACCGTGATCACTCTAAGCAGTTTCCACGGTATAATCTTTCACAGTTTTCATCTTGAACCCAACAAACAGTGGGTTTAACAATAATCCAGTTTCTCAGTTATAAAAGTGTAGAAAATGTCCAGAAAGATAAGAAACCACTCCACTCTATGAATGGCAATATCCGTCTGTCAGTTGGTCCACCACTTTGGTCCAGACTGAAATATCTATATCTAATAGATACTGGATGGATTGGTACAGATATATATCTGGGGCCACATGAGGTTGGCATTTGTGGTTTTGAGTGAAATGTCACAACAACTATTGTAAGTTTTATTTTGTCCAATACTTTGGTTTATGACCAAATACCTACATGACTAAAATATGCCAAAATATGTCTGTACACAGCTTACGTTGGACACATGTGGTTAGTTGTTTATGTCTAGCACTACAATGTTAGCAAAGGTAGTTGCATGCGACAAACAAACAGCAAACCGTGCTTGCGTCAAATGAAAGCCTACAGGTGGTTTGATACTTGGCAGCCCAATAAGCTGGAATAACACTCTCTCTCACACACACACACACACACACAGTCAGGCCTGGAGCCCCTTGAACGAGACCGGTGGGGAGACGGGAAAGGGAACTTTGTTGGTGGAGGGCAGGAGAAGGGAGGGTCAAACAGGCTTTGGATGTATGAAGGAGCCTCAAGCATCACATTTGGGTCCAATCAAATCGGTGATGTTTTTTTGGCCACACTATATAAAACAGATGGACCAAAAAGGAGGGAGGAGCACAATTCTTTTGTGTAAAAGAAGTTCGGAGTGAAGAAGTAACATCCTTTTTTTTCTTTTTAAGTCATTTGATCTTTGCTTTTCAGCTTTCTATGTCGTATATTTGTTCATACTTAAAGTGTTGTTTTGTAGTTTTCTCTCTTAACATTAGTTTGTCTTTAGTATTCTCATTTCTATTTTGTCTGTAGCTTGTGTGGCCCTCTGTTAACATATCTCAACCTTTGACCTGCTTGTAATATGAGGCCTAATAGATTTGAGAGTGTGAATGTCACCTTAAAAGAGTGTTTTTGGACATGCAAAGTTGTCTCACACCCTCAAGAGACCTCTGACCCCCTCAGGAAAGCAGAGGGAGTGTGCACGGGAGGGTGGGGGTTGTTTTAGCCACAAGGGTGAAAACAGGGCAGGTGCTCCCTACTGGGGCCTCCGCTCCCAGTATAAGGGGCCTGGTTCTCCTGTGATGGATGGGTCTGGCTGAGATGCCAGGCCCCTTTGGGGCAGAGTCCACAGCAGGGGAGGCACCATCTGGGAACAGAATGTCAAGGCTGGCCCGAGGGTGGAGATTTATGCCCCAACCTCAGGTTCAAACGGCTGCGTCTGACACAACGTAGACGAGGTGGCAATGACAGCTTTCCTCCCTTCTAGTCCAAAAGGAGTCCATCCATTTTTGTCTGCGGGGACGTCGGGAGGATGGAGGGGATCAAACAACTTTAGGGTCAAGTTTTTCCAACCTAACCGTCTTCCTTCTTTTCCGTCCCTCAATGTGCGTCATGTAGAACGACTTTAAACAGTACAGGTAGCAAATGACGCTGGCACAATCTCACAGTCAATCTCTCTGGTGGTGCCAGCCAAGTGTTTGCCTTGCGCAACAACAGAGAGCTGATGTACAGTTCAAAAATAAACAGATCTTTTTAAACAGCATGTATAAATTAAGGACAGACAGACTGAAACAAACACACCAGAACCTTTTTTCTCCTAGTTTTTTTCTCAGCCCCCCTGAAGAAGCAACAAGTTTTTTCCAAACCACTCTACCATCCTCCACATACATTCATATACACAATCCAGCCACAACGACCATGTGGAATAAACACAGGTGGTGGGTAGCATGAGTTCATCCACTGACCAGTGAAATCTCCATCGGTTAGCTCAGGCTAACAAGAATCAGAGGCCCCGGCAGGTTTTTGATGGGCCTATTAGTGCCTCGGCTGAACAGGGAGGTGGGAAGGGGAGAGGTATTAAACAATTAGGGCCACAGACACAGATGTGGGAGACAGAAGGAAAAGCTTGGTGTGTGTGTGTGTGTGTGTGTGTGTGTGTGTGTGTGTTGGGGGTTCCCAGGCCGATGAAAGTGGTCGTGCAGGACTATGCACAGTGTCCCATGTGGAGCTCATTTTATCCCTTCACTTTGACGATAATCTGTAGAGTGCAGAAGCACAAAGCATGTGAGCATTTCAACTATTTAGTGTGCTGGCGGATACAAGGATTGTGACTCAGTCTGTGTTTCTTAATGTACTTATATACAGTGCAAAAAACATAAAAAGACAGATGTACTGTAGCTGAACAGAGTATAGAAACAGACAACGTCAAACGGCAATCAGTTTGTACAGTTCTTGGCAGTGCAAAAATATGTTGTGGAGGAGTAACTTCAGCTCCACAAGTTGACCGACTTCACTAGAAGATACAAATTTCCAAAAACAATAAATCTTCCATTCCCATGTATCTTGAACTTCAGTTTCTTTGAACTACAGGACTTTTAACTTCTGACTTACCTTTTATTCCCTGTGGTATTTGTACATCGGTTTGGTTTTCTAAATCATTTCATGTCTGTAAAATTTGCGATATCCAGATCATTAATATGGCATCAAACAACTATTTGCTAAGTAAAGATATATAGGAGCAATGTCTACCTGAGCAGAGAAGGAAATCGCTGTCCCTCTGTGTGTGTTGTAATCCGAGCTTCTCTGTGCTTTGTGTACATAGCCGAGCCAGCCACGTGAGCTTTTAGTGCGCTCATACAGCGGTTACAGCTGATAACGTCCCGACCGACGGCAGCGGCGTTGAAGCATAGCACCCACCCACTGGTTCCCCCCACGTTAACACTGTTAGCTCTGTCAGGACTGTTGCCGTTGTTTGCACTGTTGGTTTTGTTTGCACCGTTAGCTGCAAGCCGCTGACTCAGCTGTTGCTGTGGTGAGAGCCATGTGGAGGCAATAGATGTGCTCTGAATTTCGCATTGAGCAACTTTAAAGTCAAACTGCAGCAGAACAGTGAATCATCTTTGTTATCGGAGAGTCAGCAGTTTCATATTTTTTGCTATACAAGTACGTTATGGTGCCATGTAGCCTACATAATACAAACTTCAGGAGTGGGACAGATCAAAACTTAAAGGAAGAGTTCAACATTTTGGCAAATAATTCACTTTCTTGCAGAAAGCTGGATGACAAGATTGATATCACTCTCATGCCTGTGCGTTAAAGTACCGAGCTAGAGCCTGAAGGCAATTAGCTTAGCTTAGCATAATACTGTAGACAGGAAGCAGGAGGAAACAGCTACCTTGCTTATACCCACACCTATAAAGCTCACAAATTGACACACTGTAGCTATTTTATTTGTTTAATTTGTATATAAACATTAATTTGTGGTTTTACGGGGAGTTACATGTTGTAACTATTAGTGGCGGGCAGAAGTGAGAAACAGAAGTGCTGGGTGGGCGAACAAACTGTTATTCATCAGAAATAGCTATACCAGCTTTACAGCTCCAGAAGGATACTTTGGACAGAGCAACGGTAGCCATTTCCCCAGATTCCAGTCTTTATGCTAAGCTAAGCTAACCACCTCCTGACTCCTTAGCCTGACTAGCTTCATAGTTAATGCACAAATACAAGAGGGGTAACAATTTCCTCTTCTATCTCTTGGAAATAATGCAAATGAGCATATTCACCAAAATGTTTAACTATTCTGCAAACTGTGTTCTAATCATCAGAGAGCTGGACTCACTGATATCTTTGGAGTCTGCTGTTATATGAAGCATTCATCTGCAGGCTTGCAAACATGACTGGACAATACGTAGTTCATGAAGGTCACATTGAAGATTTCTAAAACACAAACACATTTCAGCTTGCATATAATATTAAGCCTTATTATGTCTGTTGTGTTGCAAATTTTTGAATTTTGAAGCAAATATCACCAATGCTTAACCTTAAAAAGAACAATGACTTTATTATTGTTCATTATATGCATTATTCATGCACTACACCAGCGCTAAAATCATTTTAATCTGGTAATCTGAAGTAACGATAAATGCCAGCTTGATTTGATCAAAATACAATGAGGCTTTTGGTTTTAATACTTCTTATAAACACTGGGATATGTTATGCTCCTTTGGCAGAGCAACAGTGACAAAAGTGTTTCTCCAAAAAATACGGCAAACAAAGCGGTTTCATCATCTTGACACTGAGCAAGTTTGTCACTTCTTGCTTCCCATTACAGTCGTAATAGCAGCCTTAAAAACCCCGGCATCATGCATGGAATGGATTAAAATAAATGTTATATTTAGGCTTGTATACACTGGATGTGTCATCTGATAGGGCATACGTAACCTCTGGCAGTGTGAGGCTTGGTTGGACCGCTATAGCTCGATATTGTGCCATCACCATAATTTAACCAGGACTGTCAAGCAGAATGTTTTGTAAAGTGGTGAAAGATAAGCGTGGCCGTGTTTATTTTCTGGTTGTGTGCCTTGTGGTGCAGCAATGATGCTCTAAAATACTTTCACAGAGCTTCTGTTTCATCCTCCTGTGAAGAAGAATGTCAAAAGATTTCAGCAGAAGCACTTTGGATCAGGTCATTTCGTTGGATGTTTGAGGTTGGAAAAGCCCTAAGCGTTAAAGGGGAGCCACCGTTTAGTTAATGTGAGGCCGGTTTTTAAGTGTGTGTGTGCAGTGATGTGTCTACCGGAAGAGTTTAGGATAACTCAGGGTCTTTCCCTCCTCTTCTCAGCAGGACTCTGCAGGTTTAATGTGCACCACCTCGGGCTCGTTCCATCTGCCATTAGACAGAAACACACACACATACACACAAGGTAGTGACGCTACTGTATGTTAATGCTAACACGCTCTCTTCTGGGAGTCTACCTAGGAATATTAAAGGCCTCGGTGATTCCCTCTGACTGCATTTAGGGTGTTTTCCTCTGTTACCACAGTTGGAGAATTCAGCACGTAGGGTTTTAATGTTGCCTTCTTCATATGAAAGCAACGGGGAAGCAGCGATGACATGTTTGTGGGTCCATTAACATTCATAGTTGGCACTCTTACAAAAGCATTTACCTCTACGGAGGAGTCTATTTTTGGAAATATGCTATAAAATAAACTTTACAGAGTAATGAAATAAGAATGGCAGACATTATATAATGGAAAATATGAAGTATGAAAAGATGAAGTACAGAGCAGAGTAAAAAACATTTAAATGGATGAAGACATGAAGCTTGTTTGAGGCTGATTAGGTTAATGTAGTCCAGCTTTTCGTTTTGAGCCAAACTCCATTGGTCTTATTAACAAATGACAAGTATAAATAATAATGTTGTTTTGTTCAGCTTTTTCGGCATTTCCTACAAAAAGTAATGCAATGTAATTTGTATATATCCCACGAAATGAATACATATGTAATCCAAGTAATCTTGAACCAGGAAGTGAAGAGCTACAAACGCCACATAAGGGAGGAGGTCGGGGTGGATGGGTGGGTAAAAAAGAAACAGACTTTTGCCCAGGATCAACCAGAAGTCAACGTTGATGTATTTGTCAAGTAAGTTACGTGACTTCCGTTGTTATTTTAACCCAAACTACTATATTTTCCTAAACCTAACTAAGTAGTTTTGTTTGTTTTTCTTGGCAAAACCTAGCCAAGTTGTGTCCTGTGTAGTTTAAGATTAAAAGACTGTATGCATGTAACGACCGGGAATTTGACACGTGTTGCTGGACATTCGTAGAAAAATGCACGTAATATAGTTTTTCTTGAGATATAATACGAATCTGTGACGTCATCAGAATGTAAAGTCTATAGGCCAGCGGGAGAAACACTACTGCACATATTCAGATGGCTGCATACCCCGGAAGTAAACCCAGAAGCTAGAAAACTTTTGTCGTATGCGCCAGGCGAGCTGTTCTCTTTAGAATGAATCAGCGCCACCTTGGGTCCGGTATCCAGTTCTTATAATACATCCATGCATGCATGCATTGCATGTTTCTAGACATTACTGAGCATGTACATTAAGGGAACATATAAAGAGTACTCTGTTGGATACATTACATTGGATACAGGATTTTGATATTAGAATCATGCCATAAATAGTGTTTTTATGTGTGTAGATACTAAACTTATTTATGGTTTTCCTAATGTCCGTGCAATAACTCCTTCCCTTCTATACCCTACCTTTACATGTATAAATGTTGCTGATATCTTGTCTTTGTATTGATTTATTTTCTTGAAATGAAAAGTTTGGTTTTATTATGAAACAGAGAGAAACCGAGGGTGCAGAACATTCTTCTCTCCATATTTGCTTTTCCTGGTCACCCAGTAAAACAAAGTTCAAATATTAACAAACTCATCCAACAAATCTAATTTCATGTGCTGTTTTTCTTCTGATCTTATCTATATAACTTGAATTACAGCACAAATTTCCTTCATAACGATAAAGCGCATATTCTGTCTACTCATGCATGTGTGTATTTTTTTTTTTTTTACAAGTCAGTGGTATCTGGATAAAATTACTCTTAATTGCATTTATTGAAGTTGAATGGAGTTATTAGTCTTACTTGCACGCTGGGAGAAACTAAAACATTTCACAGTGTCAGGGGAAAGAAATCTTATCACATTTACATCTGGAAAACGAAAAAAATAATTATCTTGGAGATCTGTTTTCTGTACTGTGCAAGTTTTCATAGGAGATATATTTTAATGGCTTTGTTCTATTCTTGAAACAGTAAAAAGCGACTACAAGTCAAATCTTGTTTCATGGTTCAGAGTGGCTGTTTTGAAGTTTAGTGAGCAGAGGTTGTTCAGAGTTTGGGCTGAACTTAAAGTCTGTTTCTGGTTGACACACACACTTCTCAGTTATATCTCCAAACAAAATGTGTCCTTGTTGTGGTGTCACAACTGTGAATGAATACCAAACCTTTATTTACACTTGAGCCCGTGTCTGGTATTCCAGGGGTCACTGTGGGTCACTTGCTAACCCGCTGCCACCATCGCTAAAATTAAGAGGGGTGTTTTTTCTTTTTAGTTTTTTCTAACCCCCAAATTCCTGTGATGAAGGTTCGTGAGATTATATTTCACAACATAAACTGACAAAAGGCAAATGATCCATGGCTTCTGCCACAGTGGTAATTTGTTCCTGTCACAGAAAACTTGTCTTTGCAGGAAGTTAATTAATTTGAAAAACATGTTTCAAGATTAAATCATTTGTCTTTTTCATTGGCATTTACATCCAATAAACATGTCATTTGTTGTTCAAACTATTGTTTATTTAAAAGTCTCATAAATGGGATAGAAAAGAACCAAAATAATAAATCAAACAATAAATCATTTTAATAAGTAGACGTTAGCATACCAAATCAAACTCAAGGTCCAACAGCACAATACTATTGCAATGCAATGTTGCAGATTGAGATCCAGGACCCACATTCTCAAACTTCCCTAAAAAAATACACTTAAGAATGCTCAAAAGGGCAAATTTAGGAATAAAAAAAGTTCTTTACAGAGTGTAAAGAATACCAAACATGTATTCCTCTTACTTACAGCAAAGTGAAGAGTAATTATGTGACCATAAAGTATAATCACATGTGCTCAAAGCAGGAAAAGGACAAGGATTTATCCTTCATCTGCCATATTGTTGATTTTAAAGGGAAATCTGCAGAAAATGTGGTCATTTTCATTTTAAAACTTTATTTTATTCGTGCACAATCCTTAATATCCCATTTGCACGTAATATGTAAAATCAATAACAATCTAATATATTTATAAAATATAAATACAGATGAAATTATAGGAAACCAAACTGGAGAACTTAGTACCACATTGACAAAAATAATCAGTTCCAGCAGTCATGTTGTGTCTGTCCCTGATTAATGTAATAATAAGGAAGTGTAGCGCCCTTCCTCCGGTTCACTCTCAGGTTAACACTGTTAGCTCTTGTTTGCACTGTTCGTGCTGTTTGCAATATTAGCTGCTAGCTGCCAGCTCAACCGTCGCCGTGTTGAGAGCCATGTGGAGGCAATAGAAATGCTAAAGTGAGAAAAGTGAAGAATTTTACTTTCATCTTTCTCTATAATTTTTAGCAGTTATGCATAAAGGGAAGATTGCGAGACAGAACATCTTCTGGTTTGCGTTCATGAAAGATTCAGTAAAAGTTCATCTACTTAAGTCTACCTACTTAGGTATTGAAGAGCAATGTCTCTTTTGTGAGGAATGTGTGAAGGTGGCGAGGGGAAGGACTATGGGTTACCCTACTTCCTATGGGGTGATCAGGTATGGGTCATTCAGAAAACACTTCTAGGACAGAAGAGCTGCTTGTACTTTTGTTTAAGTTGTAAAACATCCCCGGAGAGCCGTTCACAGTGTGAGTCTTCCAGCTTCAGTATCGGTCAGGGGTCAAAGGGCAGGGCCCTACAGAACGATCTGCTTGTCACACTGATCCATGGACATCCTGCAAGCATAAACCTGCCCGGCTCACTGCTGTTCTTTATGGTACAAAGTCACTGTTTTTGGATTCTGTAACACAAATCTGGCTGGACCTTTGATGAGCTTTGAAATACTGAGCTTGTTCTCATACTAATTAGCTGTATGGTGATTATCTCAAGCCATTAGAGTTATAGTTAGACATTTTGGAAAATGCATTTATTTGGGTTCTTGCCAAGAGTTAGATGAGAAGATTGATAACACTCTCGTAAAGCTAAAGGTCACTAATTAACACATTATATCTTGTTTGTTTAATCTGTACAAAACAACGAGCAATAATTGACTTCCTGAAGTCTTCATGAAGTTGCTGCTTTCGACCAAGAAATAGTCTGGCGCATAACCGCAACTTGTAGTTTGTACACTTTGTCCGGTATCTGTGGCTGTCGCAGGACAGTCAGAATAAGTCCATCCGGGCTATACCTACCTGCCTGTCTGCGTGCACTCCTCCCGTCATTGTGTGTCACTGGAGTCTTCCACATTTGCTAGCTTGACAGCTGTGAGTACTAATAATAGCCATGTTCATTGTTTACATTCATTATGATTTTAGGGGAGTGGCTTTCGAAGGAGGCCTGAACGGACGTACTGTCATTGTTGCCGATCATACACTGTATATAAGAAGTGGACATAGTCACCGTGACGTCACCCATTTGTTTGTGGACTGCCGTTTTGAAGCCTCGAGTTCAGCATTTTGGCCATTGCCGTCTTGTCTTTTGACCGTCGCCATCTTGGTTATCTGCAACCAGAAGTGACACGAGAGGGTGGAGCTACGTACAACTGAGTGCTGAATGAGACATTTTCGGGTGATCAAAATGTTACAATTAACTTTCATGAACTGAAATCACACTGTGAAAGGGTTAAAGTTTTAAGACGAAAACACGGACAACTCCCAGACCAGACAACGCCGTGGTTGCGACCCGTCAACCACAAGGTAGCCCCGCTCTAAAGCATACCCTGCTTTATGTTCTATTTGACTCTAAATGGGACCATATTTACCAAATGAACATCATGCTGTATTGAAGAAGTCTTGAAACTAGCGATTGAGACCATAAACTCATGTTTACAATGTTTACTGAGGTAATAAATCAAGTGAGAAGTAGGGCTCATATCTAACGTAGCCTACTCATGCTAGTTTCTAAAGATTACCAACCCTAGCTTTAAACAAACGAGATATGTTGTGTTAACTAATTAGTGAATGTGTATGAATTAATTAGTTAACTTTAGAGGTACTGGCAGGTGGATTTTGTTACCTTTGGATGGAGCCAGGCTAGCTGTTTCCCCGTTTCCAGTCTTTATGCTAAGCTAATTAAGCTAACAACTGCTGGTTTATATTTATCGTACAGACATGAGAGTGGAATCGATCTTGATCTTCTCATCTAACTCTCTGCAAGCAAGCATATGTCAAATTATTGCTTTTCCATGACTCATAAATGGCTGATCACTTAACATGAAATATTTCTAACATTACATTTCAATACTTCAGTAACATAAAACACATCTTGTGCCCTCTCCTCATACTATTTGTCCGCTGCTATGTACAGTCAGTGCCCACGTCTCTTACATGCATGTGGTAGAGTCGTCTACATGTCCCACAGCTGCTCTGAAGCCCCATACTGAGTCAATTAGACCTGTACAATAGGAACATCAATTACGCCAGGCAGGCACAATCTATATGACTCTAGAGCTCTAATGAGATTAATTCCTCTTGGATGGGATAAATTCTTTCCCAAATGTCAATGTAGAAGGAGTGATTGAAGTTAACAAGCTCATTAGTGCACTTCAGGACGATGTTCAGAGCCGTATGGTTGATTCTCAGTTGGCAGTCAAGGAAGATAAAGACCAGTGGCCCTAACAGCGGAGGCTTGTGGATTTTTTTTATTCAGGGCTACTAAATAATCCTAATTTTATCAGGCAGATACCATTTTTGTGAAGGTGTAGACCATCTTTATGAAGTCCAAACAAAGTATTTTGATACCTAGAGTCTGCCGAACATTCAAACTGGCAGATTTCAGACCAATTATTTTTTTCCTTTAGAGGATAAGGCTGGCATTATTCTACATCTTCCTTGTGTCAACAAATCCCATAAGAAAACCAAAACCAACATTATATTAGTCTGTCTCTCAATACTTTCCGACTTCTCCAGCCCGTCTAGTTTAACTTTTAAAAAAGGCTCAGTATTTGCTAAAGCATGTGGGCACAAAAGATTTTAGTCAACATTACTCAAACAGGAGTAAATAATGCATTTCTTGGGGACTATTTTCATCTGCGGATTAATACACATTTGGTGCACTTAGCGTGTATTTACGGCAGCAGGATGTTGTACGTGGGATTGATTCAAAATAAACTACAGTGTCCATAACATTCATGGTAATAGGGGAACATTGCACCCAGTGCAGCATTGTGGTTTTTAATAGTTTTTGGTCAACAATGTTGGTCTACAATACAACACAGAGGAAGAGGAAGCTTTGACTAGACAAACAATACTTGTGAGAAGGATCACTTCATTAATCACGTATCCATTCACATATTTTTATGTGCATTTTGAAGTATCACATTAGAAAAGCTGTATGGAAATGGCAAAATTCCATAAAACATCCTAAATTGCAAAAAAAAGTTTTCACGCTGGTGGTTTTTGCCTTTGTCGTAAAAGAGTTGATGCGCTAATTGGGATATGGAAACGGAATAAATGCCGAATAAATTCTGACATAGTGAACATTTAACTCACAAGACTGATCAGCTGTTTACACTGTTGGCGTCTTCTCAGATATTCCCGTAACGTGCAAATGCTTGTCTTCATCTCCAGACAACATGAAACATGGCCAATAGCTGACATGAAAGAACACTTACAACTTGCCCAATCGTAACAAATTCCTGAAGACCTCTTTCCAATATTCTCTCGTAGATTGTTTAATTGCCCAAACCGACTTGTTTTGTTTCCAGTTCGCAACCTCTTCTTCCTCTACTCTGTTTACTGCCGGATTACAGCCATGCATAGCCTATAGCACCAACTTCTGATGAAAGTTTATTCGCTCCAAACCAGTTAATGGATGCTATTGTTGGTTTTGGTCTTTTCATGGGATTTGTTGATAATAAGAAAAATACAGATTATCACCAGACCTATCTTTAAATCTTTTCTGATCAGATGTAATTTTGTCCAAATCCCAACATCCTGAATGGAGCTGGTTAGCCTGTGTGCATAAAAACGGGACTATCTGGGGGAATCTGCTCAGAAACAGGGCTGGTTTGGTTTATATTATAGCAGACCTGATGGCTTTGATGCTCCTCACACTGAGCGATGAGTCTTCATGAACATTCAATAAATTGATTCCTCAAATGTTTCCACTGGGGTTTGGCTTTCGTTTGAACCTGCACCATACATCCCGTGATTGTTTTTGACAGTAGCGTAGCCCTCGATTCTTTATGAAAAAAGGAAGGGTAAAGGGTGGATGGTGGTGGAGGGGTAAGAGAAAGAACGAAGGGGCTACAGATGGACCACTAGGTCCAACAAGCTGCGTCTCATTTTCACACAGAGAGAGTTGTAATGAAAACCTGCTGGGGTGACTTTAAGCACAGGCCTAGGATCAGCTTACCTCTATCCTGAGCCTCTGACCTTAACTGTCTGTGAAACCGTATTGTTAATGGAGACTGCATGTTATCTGAGTTTGGAGAAATAAAGCCAAGTGCTTGGTAAGGCTTTACCCAATCCTGGTTGCAGTCCATTTATCCCCTTTTTGTCCCTTTCCATCATTTGTTGCCTTTGTTTCTTGTCATTTTAAAAGACAGGCTGAAGTATCCAGGATGTATCACTCCGACTACTTTACCACATCATGGCTCAATGCATGTCCCACAAGAGTTTGCATATACAACGCAGGAGTGCATCATCAGTGTGTTTACAGCTGATCACATTTAGTTGCCCAAGAAAGGTTAGCATGTGACCTGCCCCACCACAGGTACAGTTTAGCCAGCTGACCTGCTGCTCAGCTAAAGGGAGTCCAGTTGCAGGTTAATAGGGGGCTCGAGCCCTTAAATGGCCGTACAAGTGTTTCTACAGAGACCTGAATAGAATTAACACACTTTGAAGGAGACGGGATAAGAGGGGGAGAGTTGCCCTGTAAAAACAAGTTAAACACTTTGACACAGACTGAAGAACCAGTTAGGTACCAGTACTCTGAATGAGGCCAATGTGGTGCCAACGCATGGGGCTCGTCCGGCAACATGACATCATCCAGCAAGGCGATGTGGTCTCTAATCGAATACATGCGAATGCCCATTCCTGGTAGACTACTTTGTAACATAAACGCTGCGTTTCTACTGTTTACCTCAAAATCATTGTGACAAATGATAATTGCCACTGCGATTTGAGAATCATTTAATTCTGTCTCAAAGTATTATAAACCGCCATGCAGTGTTTTGGCATCTGATAATCCTTCAAACTCATAGATCTGTTACTCAAACTGGACTTCCTGGATCGTATTTCACGTCTCACTGGTACTTGAAGCAACACAACGCCCCTCACCCACCAAGGCAGACCCTTGTTTTTGCTCTGAATGCAAGCTCAATCCTGACAGGAAGACATTTGCTCTTTAAAGCAGCTATAACCTGTATTTCTATGATAACACAGAATCTTTTTTCAGCGGACAAAGCTCTAAAAACCCAACTGTACGTTACCTGCTCAGCACTAAACAGCAGACTGATACAGTTAAAAACCAGCTGGTGGAGCATTCAGCAGCTAAAGAGACAGATATTTTCGTCAGGAGGTGGTGGAGACCAAAAACAGAGCTAACTTCCCTGTGGACAGTTTAAATTGAAACCACTTTCTCCTGAAGAAACAGTAATTTGGGTTAACTGACCCTTTAAATATAAAGAAAAATGATTCAAAGTCATACTGGAAAGAAGAATCCCTGTAGCCCATCAGTCACCAGTTACAACATGTACTCTTACTGCTATAGTTTTGCTCTCATGTACAGTAAGCAGTTTCTGGGAGTGAGCAGTACATTTTTACGATCGATGTCACTACACAATAAGATGATTGATGATGGATTCATGAGTCAGTATGATGCATCTAATTTAATTCAGACTCCTTTATTAAGGAGTCAGGAAACACTTACTGTATCTACAGTAGCAAAACAATCAAACACCGCAATTAAGGGCGCAGCACATTACACTTTTTATACATGCACACAAGTGGGACCTCTTTCCAAAATATTGTCTTTGTTTAGTTCTGCTAAAAGAAATTTGGCACACCTAGAGCTATAAACTTTAATGACTACAACTGTGTTTTCTATTCAAATATTTTTTTCCCCTCTACTTAAAAAAGTGACTCATAACCTTTTTGAATGATTGAATGAGCCGCTGTAATTTAGACAATACAGGAATCAACATGTGGCTCTTTGCACACTATGTAGATGAGTTTTAGAATATATGGATGCTCATCAATTCATTGCGTCTGGAAAATAACATGTTGAAGAGTTTTCAGTACCGCAAATGATATTCAGTTTACCTCTATTGTGTTGCGGTGGCAGCAGAAGTGCACCCGATTTGACTGTTATCAGCTCATTATATGTGTTATATCAGACTAACCCTGAGCCTCATAGATGTGGATCAGTAGGGACCTGCTACACAAATATGTTCTCATCCCAACTCGTCACTTACTGCCGCTTTGTCACGTCCCTTGGCGTCTCTTTAGGTTTATGCATCAAAACCACTTTGGCTACATTCACACAAGACCAGGCGGTGTGTGGAAAACACAAGTTTTTCCATTCATTTTGAATGAGGGTAGTGCATTTGGGCTGCGGCAGCGGCTGCCACAGGGGGTGCTGAAAAAAAAATGCAGCAATCTGCAGTGGAAAAGTAGAAACAGAACCAGCTTTGGGAGATACGCAACCCGACGTCACGCTGCGGTGGCCAATAACGTGATCGGCATAACAGAGCTGTACAACCCAGCCATGAGGGAGCAAAAGACGTTAATTTTTGCACTTAATGGGCCATTAAAGTGATTCGCCCAGACCTCCAAACAACCCTGTGGAGAATAGCCGCACTGCCTGATCTGGTGTGAATGCAGCCTTAGATAGGAAAATACTAAATGGTTGGGTTTAAAACTACTACATTTGTACCGTGAAAATGAAACTGAATATTGTGAACAAAAGACACAAACAGGTGATTGTAACGTGAAAATGAAACTTAATGAACGGGACATGAACAGTAGTCTCCGAGATGAAAGCCTTGTGTTTGTTGGACCCATCCACCTCCCCTCCAGGTGTGTGTCTTTTCACTCTTTAAACTACGTCACCACACTCCCGGCGCACTTTCACTGAGTGTTTACTGTTGCCGTGGATGGGTTTACATTGTAGTTAATGGAAAGCCCAGTGTGTGTCTCATACTGCCGCTAAAGGGTGCCTTTTGCAGCGGTATCAAACGCCGACAGATGTGACAAAGCCTCGGCATTTGATGCCCTGCGAATGAGAACAGGCTGGCTACACCTACTACGTTGTAAAAGTGAAAGTGAAACTTAAAAGTAACACGTTCTAATGTTGTAAAACCGAATGGAACATTTGGAACACAAACAGCTTCTTCAGGTCGTTAGAGGTCACTGTCGTCTTCTTTTATTCCTTTTTTCGGTGATCGCCTATGTGTATCGATGATAAAACCTCAGAGTGGTGTAGCAGGTCCCTTCTGACCCAAATCTATGAGGTTTATAACCACTGATAACGCCCATTTAGGACCTGATAACAGTCTAACCAGCTGAGAAGTCTCAGTGACACATCTGGGTGAGTAAAACCAAAAATATCTGAACATCTAGAGGGGTAAGTGGGAAAAGATGTTTCTGTAATTTGGGTGAACTGACCCTTTTTAGCTAGAAATTCCCCCCAAACATCACATGCGAGATTTAAGTGTTCACTCATTTCAGAGCAAGAGGAAGGTCAAGCCTGAGAAGAACCACCACACTGCTGTCTGTAGACCAGACTGGAGCTCAAGGGGGTCTGAGAGCGGATAGGAGCCAGAGCTGCACCGCGAGGAAGGAGGAGGAGGAGGAGGAGGCAGATTTGGTTTCACCCCTGGGTGTGCTGAGTGGAGGTCTGCTTCTCACACACCGGGGCAAACAATATATCACCATGTGGCGAATATGAACCTGCAGACCCTGCCCAGAGGATTTCACCACTGAACTCCTTAATGATGGAAAATTAACGCTCCACTGAGCTGAGCTAAATGCCCCTACTGACAAACTATTTACAGCACGGGTCTAAAAAACAGAAAAGTTAGGGGATCACTCAGTCAGGATATATTTCTGTTGATTTGGGCGTAATGAGGAGAACCTGTCAGACAGGTTTTGTTATGATTTCCATGAAGGGCAGGAGATGAAATAGAGGGGGAATAGTTAAGAAAACTGGTGATAAAATACCATGGACTATAATTAGAAATCAAAAATACCTGCAAGTGCACCCAGAGGAGCAACCACTGAGAATTGAAAATATTTTTTTTTTGGACTGTGGTGACAAATGTGTCCACCTGATGTGAGGAAACCAAGTGCTGAACACAGACTCCTCCCAGACATGCCTGGAAGAAAACCTCTTGTTACAGTAGTAGCTGGCCACTGACAGACAGAGACTCCATCCACGCAGACTGATGCTCAACAAGCCCTGATACAGGCTTATTTTGCAGGTTTTTACTCGCATCCAAAAAAAATGAAGGCCTTTATTTCTACAGTGACAGTGCTGTGGGTGATGACAATACCCTGCATGGAAGCCATCCACGGATTGTACAATTTCGGCCAGCATGAGTTATTCTACAAAAAGAACAACTGCAAGGCGATTCCTGCAAACCTGCTCCTGTGCCACGACATCGAGTACACTGAGATGCGTCTTCCTAACCTGCTCGGACACGAAACCATGAATGAGGTCCTGCAGCAGGCTTCGTCTTGGATCCCTCTGGTGCAGAAGCAGTGCCACCCGGACACGAGGAAGTTCCTCTGCTCCCTGTTTGCTCCAGTGTGTCTGGACGATCTGGACGAGCCCATACAGCCGTGCAGGTCTCTGTGCGAGAGCGTCAGGACCGGCTGCGCTCCAGTGATGTCTGCTTTCGGCTTCCCATGGCCAAAGATGTTGGACTGTGACCTCTTCCCTCTGGACAACGACCTGTGCATCCCACCTGCAGGCATCGACAACTTTGCACCAGTCACCAAAGAAGGTAAAGTTTCGTTAAAGCTGTGTTTTATTTTGCAAAACGTACCATCCCTAAAGTCTTGTGCGTAAAAATGCCAAATTCACTTGGTGGGACTGCTTCGTAAAGTGCATGTGTGTGCAATATATCCACTCGTGTGTCCATGTATTGCACCAGAATCCACACTGTAAACAACTGCTGTTAATTTACAGCAGGATTTCAACAGTATTAACCTGTTATTGCTAAAAAATAGTGCTTTACTGTTAATACAAAAGAAAACCTGTTAAATTAAATTTAACTGAACTATAATGCATTCTTAAAAAAACAGCACTTTACTGCTGATCAACTGTCTAAAGTATCATCAGTAACAGTTTCATGCAGTATTTTTTTTAATTCTGGGACCTGATCTGCACATGTGAGGCTTGTACATTGTACATGATTGTAAAATCAATGAATTAGCTTTATTGTTCTTCACTCACATGTTGTTATGGTTTGCATTCTGTGCTTGTAGCCAGCTAGAGACAGACATTTTGGGAAAAGTGTCAACAAGTCTATTGTAGCCTTTTTCCTAAAAAGTGTCTTTAATTGTATTTAGTGTGACTATTTCTATGTCTGTAACCTGCTAAGTCTATTCATCTAGGCAGAAATAATGTATATTAAAATGTATGTAAAAGATACAACCTAAATAGTGCATTAAAACAAATCAGTAAGATAATGTAAAAGAAAGGTGAAAAACAGCTATATAATGTGTCTTTAAACAATAAATTAACTGTAAAATACTGTGAAATATAATAAATAAATAATAACATATAATATAAATATAATTAAAAAAAACCAGTTCAAACAGTATTTTTCATTAACAGTACAAAGCTGTAAATTTCAGCGACAGTATAATAATGTTAATTTTACAGTAACATAAAGGCAACCCTCCTGCCAGTTCTTTACTGTTATTTTACTGGGAAATTCTTACCAGTGCACTGTGGTTCCATCTGAATATGTGTCATACTTATTTTGCACATTTTTGTGTTGCAGATTGTGTCACATTCACCTAATCTAATTTCTCTCTTTTAGTGCCCAGAGTGTGCGATGCTTGCAAGGAAACTGATGAAAATGACAACGAAATTGTTGACAACCTGTGTAAGAATGACTTTGGTGAGTCCACCCACCTATTTTTTATTAAAGCAGTAGTTCCCAAGGTGAAGCTCAGGGTGCCCCAAGAGGTCATGAAGGGAGGTTCCAGGAAATTTCAGGAGAAAATTCACTGTTGAATATATTTCATTCACTTGAAAATGCATAGAAAGAATGTGTATTGTGACCAGAATTTCCCTCCTCACTTTTTATCTCCCCTATTGCATGCATTTTAGCACTAAACCAAATTGAAATACACAGGCCTTCTCATGTGGCTTGTCAAAATGGATTAATATCCATTAGGGCTGCCCGCTCTTCATCGATTAGTCGACTAATCGGTTGTTTTGGTCTTAGTCGACTAAGATTTCTTTAGTCAATTAGTAATTTTTTATGCTTTTTTTATGCTGAATGACTTATTTCTAAGAAACTTATGATCACATCTCTGGTAAACACAAGATTTAAAGTGGTGCTTTTGCGTGAATCTTTGTGGAGAAACTCAGTTTTACAGATCTGCCGATTAAATCAACTAATCGATTAGTCAACAAATTCGTATGAGTGTTAGTCGACTAAGAATTTCTTTGATTGAGGACAGCCCTAACAGTTTTTTTTGTGAAAACAAATCCCTTATTTTCTCTCCTGTGTGCATCAAGCCCTGAAGATCAAAGTCAAGGAGATCTCCTACATCAACGGAGACACCAAAATCGTGCCGGAGAACAAGAGCAAGACCATCTACAAGCTGAACGGCGTGACGGAGCGCGACCTGAGGAAGACGGTGCTCTGGCTGAAGGACGGCCTGCAGTGCATCTGCGAGGAGATGAACGACATCCACGCCGCCTACCTGGTCATGGGCCAGAAGATGGACGGCCATCTGGTCATCACCTCGCTCAAGCGCTGGCAGAAGGGACAGAGAGAGTTTAAGAGGATTTCCCGCAGTATCCGCAAGCTGCAATGCTAGGAAAACTGCATGTGTCACTGTTGAAGAAAAAGTTTAGTTGAGCTCTTTCCAATTATCCTTTTTCGGTTGTCACACAATTATGGTTCATAGATTCCACTCTAGATTCCAGAAAGATGTTTCTTTAGCCTCAGAAAACATATCATATCTACTATCTAAAACACTAAACTAAGCAAAAAAATAATAATTCTTACGGATTTTAATGCTCTGACAGGTGCTATGCCCCAATACACTCAAGCTACATTCATCAATATTCTTAAAGGTGCAGTGTGTAGGATCTGCCGCCATCTAGTGGTGACGTTGCAGATTGCAACCAACTGAAATTTCTCCCATGTGCCAAGCCTGTAGGAGAACCGTGGTGGCCAACACAAAAATACAAAAACATGAATGGCCCTATCTAGAGACAGTGTTTGGTTTGTCCGTTCTGGGCTACTGTAGTACTATACTGTACTATATAGATATAAACAGCTCATTCTAAGGTAATGAAAACATAATAATTCTTATTTTCAGGTAATTATACACTAAAGAAAACATACTTATTAATATCATATTCCATTTCTGCCAGTAGATCTAAATGTTACACCCACTGTTCCTTTAAAAGCACAGACAGATTGTCCATGTTTTTTGAGCAGGGCACACGTTTATATTTGGTACAGACACAGAATTAAGTAAATATAGGAAAAACGTTCCTTAAATTGTAGTAATATACGATTTTGTGAAGTAGATTTTCAATTTCATCCATTGACTCCCATTCATTTTGCATTTCGTGAGCACTTGGCGCCCCCTAGTGGCCGGAATTAAAGTGTCTTTTCCTGTGGAGCTGCCTTTGCTGTCAGCTCTGTAATTGCACTCAGCTGGTGTCCAAGGTGTAAAGGAATCCCTAATTACACGGTCAGAGTGAGAACTAGCAGAGCTTTGAATCCAGGATTAAAAAGGATTGACCCTAAAAAAAAATCATTGGCAGATGTGGCTTACTGTTAAATCCTGTGCTGGGGGTGAGTTTAAGACATTTTTGTTTTCTCTACGGTGTTCCCTGGGATCTGTTTCTGCTGGGATCTGCATCATACCCTAAAAATTAAACTTTCTATGCATGGGGCATTCCTCCAACAACGTTAAATCATCAGCAGTTGTTATTCAAAACTCCTAAAAGGAACAAAATAACATCACAAGGGTCAAAGGCCGTAACTGCTTAAGGTAACTCGAGTTTAAAAAGAGCTCCAAGTGTCAGTCTTCCTAAAATAGGTATTTGCATCTCATAAAAACTCTTTTGTCTCACAGTTCTACAGAAATAATTACTGATTTATACTGTTGTGATGCATATTGAGTGAAGCTGTGATCCCTGTGTGCGTAGTGTGATGTTCAAAAACAAAAATAATGTTAGTATTTTTATATTCCTACCGTTTTCTCAAGCAAAAATGAGAGATAGCTGGCTATATTCTCTTCCTGTCCAACATTTTAATCCTTTTGTACTTGAGTCACTGCATACTTTTCTACCACGGTATGATAAAACTAATATTTTTCTACTCCCAGACTTTCATATTTCATTTATTATGTTGACTTTTGGTTTGCAATCTTGATCCTGTTGTTTGATGAGTGACACACATTGTTTTTTTTAGGTATTATTAGAGGATGAATATCTGAGTTTTGGTTGGTAGTGTTGATTTGATGAGCAGTAACTTGTTAGGCGCAAATAATCAAGTGGTGGTGCGTGTGTGTGCAATGTAAAAAGTATTTTTGTGTAAAAGTATTACTGTGTAAATATCAAATACTGCCTTTTATTCTTGTATAAAGTTTTCAACGATTAAAAGCTGCCAACGACATGTTTTGAAATTTCATTGTTGTGTGTGGCAGGAAATCAATATAGTCAGGAATAAAAGGGGAATTAAAAAAAATAATCTTCATGGCCTCAAGATGGAAAATAAGTCTACAGTATTATTAACAAAATGCCGCCATCTAGTGGAAGTCAATGGTAAAATCTGTTCATGGTAATAATTGGATGCATATGAGGCATTTTTGTGGTGATGTTTTTGCAACACTATTTATTTACAGTTTTTTTTCCTCAATGACAAATAGCATGAAAAATAGCATTATTAAACATATAGGCTTAAATAAAGCTCAGCCTGTAAACATAGTACCAGTTAAATGAATCTAGGCTTTTCATGCTTGCCTGTATTTTAACAGTGTTGTATATTTTGACCACGCATTTCTGGCAAACGCATGGCGCTTACTTACTGTTCCTGATACCCATTTGTTTTTCAGTACTTTCATTACAGTGGGAAATTCTTGGGTCTGAATGTTGGCTGAGGCTTATAAATTATCCCAACAGGTCATTTTATTGAAGCTAACAAAAGGCACATTTACTGTCTTTGTCCATAAACACTGTAACAGTTTACCTATTTCTTTTAGATAATCCTGTTTAATCTACTTATGTATTTGCTATTTTGTCTTATGTTATCACTGGTTTGACTCTATTTTGTTTTGTGTTGTTGTGCTGTTACTGTTCTGCCTGTTTTTTTGTGAGCGTGAACTTTGAAACTTTTTCTATGGCAAGTGCCATATGAAATCTTTCTTTGTCTTTACTTAAAGCTTCAGTAGGCAGAACGTTTTTGGCATCATTGGGCAAAAATTGCATGATAACCTTTCAGCATATTGTAATTCAAGTGATCTGAGAGGCAACTAGTCTTCTGCACCTCCTCATGGCTCTGTTTTCAGGCTTTAAATAATCTAGTCCCTGACGGGAGACTTACGGCAATCACAGGTCATTTCAGAGAGAGAGCGTTCCTGATATGTAAAACAAATATGAATGAATATTCTGTTACTGTAATGCCTATTTCTCGCCTCAAATGTTTTCAGAAACATCTTGTAGTGTAGTGTTTAGCTGCCTAGTTTGACTGTTTGATTAGAGTTCACGAGTGATTGACAACCGACTCTCATAGACGGCAGCTGGACGGCAGACTCCAGATCAGCTCGATTAGATTGGTTGTTTTCCTCTGGTCTATGAAATCTTGCAGATGTCATTAGGAGCACCGGACGAGATAGAGGCACATGCTTTTTTTTTTTTTTTTTTTAGATTACCTGTCTCATGTACTACTGTCAGGATATAGTGACTGTTTTATGAACAAAAAAAACATTTTAATCATATTTGCTCCAATTCTACCTACTGCTGCTTTAACACCTAAAAGACACCCTATAGCCTCACACAATGACAAATTTGGAAACATCAAACTCAGGCTGCAACAAATGATTATTTTCATGATTATTCCATTTCTCTTTTTTTAAAACATATTTTTGGGACTATTAAATGTCAAAATATAGTGAAATGTCAGTCACTTTCCCTGAGCTAAAGGTGTCATCTTATAATTGCTAGTTTTGTATGACCAACAGTCCAAAGCTCAAAAAAAAAAAATATATATATATATATATATATATATATATATATATAAATTATGAGAGATAATGAACTAATTTGTCAGGACTAGAACAACCTACTTACAGGTTTACCTATTAACTTATGTTGTGCGTGCAGTGAAATGTGTCCAGGTGGTTTTACCTGAGTCATCTAGGTATTGGTCTGTTTTTGGACTTTCTTTGGTCTATTGTACTTTTTGACCTGTTGGCATAATGTAAGTCATCCAGGTGAATAATGTAAAAAAAACAATAACAAAAAAGGAAGAAAGATCTAAACTAACATAATTTTAAAAATACAACAACAACAAGAAGTACACAATGTGCAGAAAAGCCTAACCAAACAGTGGAAAACAATACAATAAAAACAATGAAATACATACAAAAAACAGTACAGAAAAAAAGAAAATATATCTAGACATATCAAAAGATAATTAGACATCATGATTTGAATGTGATGATAATTTCCTTTTTAAAATTTTCATAGTGTTAGTCATCCAAGTGACTAACATTATGCTAACAGGACAAAAAGAAATTACCCACTGGACCACAGAGGGTCTTTACTCACCTGTCCCAAAAGTCTTACTCAGCAGTGGGGAGTCCCAGCAGGTATTTCCACCTCTCTGAGCCATCACACTGTGTCACATGAGCTGAGGTATTAGTGGTATGATCAAGGTGTGGCTTCATGGGAAACCAAATAAAGATAGTATCTTAAATATTCAGGCTACCTGTAATCATAGTATCTCCTGAGGAGGGGAAGCCACACTCGGGCATCAAAAGTGAATAGTAACTGGCCTAGAAAGTTTTACTTAAAACCCAATCCTGACACTTCCCACATGGTTTTTACACACTTCACACCTTGATTCATGTGGCTCTGACAACTGTCAGGTGACTGCCATGTGACCTCAATGACTCACTTCATGTGACATTATGTGTGATTGATCCAGAAATACCTGGGACTCTCCTCCGGACAGTAGAACCGCTGAATGCCTAAAGGTCTTTAACTTCACACCTCCAGTCTAGACAGTAGTTTCATTTTGACCTTATAATGACTAGAGGAACAGCGTTTGTGTAGGCCAGGGTCAAACCCTGAAGGGATCGCTCAAGTAATAACAAAAGGTTATGTGTTTGAATTATTATGCATTGTGTGTAATACTCCTGCAAAGGGCTGTACATGTGTAAATATACTGGAAAAACAAAGTTCGGAAACTTGTGTTTGGTGGATTATTTCTCTGTTGTTACAATGCTAATGGTCATTGTATTTTACATGGTTGGAAAGCCTGTTTATTTACCTTCATAATGATGTCTAACTTGTAAGGATCATGCATTTGTGGGATGAGCAGCACAGCTGATTATGTGGGTAGCGCCCAAGAAAAATTTGCCAAAATGCTCTGCCAATGGTAAACAGTCCTTACAAGTTGGACATCATTGTGAAGGTAAATAAACAGGCTTTCCAACCATGTAAAATACAATGACCATTAGCATTGTAACAACAGAGAAATAATCCATCAAACACAAGTTTCCGAACTTTGTTTTTCCAGTTTATATCCTGCATTGGGCCTGAAAATCATGAATGTGGAATGAAACTGATGTAAAATGTACTCAAATACTGTACTTAAGTACAATTTACTTGACTTGAGTATCTCCATTTTCTGCTTCTTTAAACTTCTACTGCACAACATTTCATAGGGAAATATTCTTTACACTTCTCTACATTTATTCAAGAGCTATATCGACTTAGCGAAGTAAGATTTTACGTACAAAACATGCAATCACTTTTTAAAATATTGCATTTCTCATTAAACTACCACAAAATAAATGAAAATTAGCTCCACCTTAACCAGATACATTAAAATGCTGCTTATAAGTAACAATAACGTTATTACGACATTATTCATTCTACTCCTCTTCCCTTTTATTTAAGTCATATTGTGAATACCAGACTTTTAACAGTATGACAATGTGATTGTTTATGTTTACACTGTTGTATTGGTACTTTTAAGTACAGCTATTGTAACGGTAACCTGTATCAAGGTATACCGTGGTATAAAAGTTGACGTTATCGTACCGTGTACATTTGCTGATCTAAGGAGTTGAAATTTGGAAGGAACAGTCTGGCTGTGCTTTTGTGCATCTACACTATATTTTAATTGTTAATAATCATAGGAAATTATTTCAAAATCTCACAGCTGATGTTATTTTTTATTTTGTAATTAATTTAGCATGCTATTGTGCTGCTAACATGTAAACTCAAATGCTTCAGACAGTTATATAACATATTATAGCTACATGCCATTATTTATCAGGTTTACAATTCTGTTTATTATAATACAGTTAAGGGTCATTGTAACTGATACTACTACTAATAATAATAATTATTATTATTATTATTATATGATGATGATAATAGTTTAATACCATGAAACCGTGATATTATCTGAGATATCGTACTGTAAAAATGTCAGTACAGCACCAGAATACTTCTTTCATTACTGTACTGTGTATACATATGTGTCATTTTTCCTATGTAAACAAAAAAAAATACTTGTAGTGTACATGTCAAAGAAACAGATGTGGAGCCTTGCAACATCCAGAATGATGAATTATATTGGTGTCTTTTAGAACACATCATTTTACCTCTCCTACTGTGAAATTGTAAATTGTTATGATTATTAATTTTATTAATTTATATTTTACTATTTTGAATGAATTCGTTGTGGCTTGCCTGTCAATTTAACACAGGGGTATAGAGAAGCTTGGACTATTGGCTGTTTCCTTGTGAAATCCCAGCTTAATTTTCCAGGAATATATATATATTTTTTTTTAAATAACTAATAATATGCGGTAAACTCGAGTACCATGATGTCACAATGAAACTAAATTCTAATTCCTGATATTAATGTTGTAATATGTACGGTAATGGATATGGTGCTTTTCTTCCAAAATTTCAGAAAATCTATGGAAATGCCCCACAGGATTATTAAGAGCCAAACAGTGGCCAGTCATCCTGTATGAATCATCCCCTTAGGCTGGATAGCTGCAGTACAATCACACACAGTCAACGGTGTGGCCATAACTGCGCAACTCACACTGCTGAACTATTACATTACATCATAATTACGATGCCTTCACAGCAGTGGGAAAAATCAATATCCCTTTAACTATAATGGGGAATTTGTTGTGACACTCCACATGCATTGATGTGACGTTCAGGGGGCGGGGTCTAGCGTGGAAACCCTGCAAACTACCGGTGGGAAAATTCAATGCTGTTGTCATTCTATACGAATTAGTAGCTAATAATTTTAGAGGGGGACTTCATGGCTGCGTCTATTTGAAGCTACTTTCTGTTGCAGACAACTTTTGGGTGGGATGGAACAATTTTGTTTATGAGATGCATGATAGGAACATTTTGTTTTCTCCCTCTTCACACCCAGGCTATGTGGCCCACTTTGCAAAAAATCCCAAACTTTCATATGAACACATTTTTGCTGTTTACCCTTTAGCAAGTCAGTTTACTATTGTTTATATATGTTTATATATATATATACTGAAATGGGCCGATGTGCAGAATTAGTACTTCTACTTTTTGTACTTTAAGTATATTTTGATGCTAATACTTTTGTACTTTTATTTAAGTATATTTTTTTAATTAAGGACTTTTACTTTTAACAGCTACACTGTGGTATTATTACTTTTATTCCTTTACTTTTTTATTACTTTTATTTAAGACAATAAGGTTCCACATATGACTCTGTGGCACTGTGCTGTACTGTATGCATTGACTGTGGAAGCCTATTTATGTCAAGAAAAGACAAAAAGAGATGAAAAGGAGTGACATTTTTTAAATTGTGAGATAATAACAATAATAATAATAATAATAAGTATAATAAGTATTTTTTTGTATTTCTTGGTCACAATTTTGAGAAAATTGGTCCAAATGATGAGATATTTTTTTTTATCCTTTATTTTTTCCCTTTTTTCAAGGTTGTTTTCATATATGCAATTTACAGTTCAATGCAATTTATAGTTTATAAACCAATTTTTAAGTAGATGAGCTTATAGACAAACTCATTAAGTACACTAGAGAAAACAACTTCAACAGTCAAAATTGAAATAAAATAAAATAATAATAATAATAATAATAATAATAATGATAAAAAATAAAGAATAGAGCTAAAAAAAACAAAACAAAAAAAACACACAACAAAAAAATAATAATACAAAAATACAAGTAATGGTAAATTAAATCAACAAATAAGTTAATAGAGTAAATATAATAATAGAGTAAATATATAAAAATATAAGTAAATATCAGTATGTATTATAAGTAAATATAATAATAGAGTAAATATATAAAAATATAAATATATATATATATTATATTATATATATGTATTATAAGTAAATATAATAGAGTAAATATATAAAAATATAAGTATATATATATAAGTATTATGAGTGAATATAATAGAGTAAATATATAAAAATATAAGTAAATATATAAGTGTTATAAGTAAATATAATAACAGAGTATATATATATATATATAAATATATGTAAATATAATAATAGAGTAAATATATATATATATATACTTATATTTTTATATATTTACTCTATTATTATATTTACATAATATAAGTAAGTAAATATAAGTATGTATTATAAGTAAAAATAATGGAGTAAATATATAAAAATATAAGTGTGTATATATATATAAATGTTATAAGTAGATATAATAATAGAGTAAATATATAAAAATAAAAGTATTATAAGTAAATATAATAGAGTAAATATATAAAAATATAAGTATTATAAGTAAATATAATAATAGAGTCAATATATAAAATAAAAGTATTATAAGTAAATATAATAAGAGTCAATATATAAAAATAAAAGTATTATAAGTAAATATAATAGAGTAAATATATAAAAATATAAGTAAATATAAGTATATATAAGTACATATAATAATAGAGTCAATATATAGTAATATCATTTACGTGGGCACACACATGCATCCTCCTTAACGCCGTTTATTATTGTTAATCACTTGAAAATTGCACTTCTCGCTTGGAGAGCTCAGGTTTACGACGGTTGTGAATGCAGCACCGCTCTAACTTGTTTCAGCATTTTCTTGGCAACCAGCCAGCTTAAACTTCTTTACCTTGTGCGTCTCTTTGTTTTATTTACCTTGTTTTGTGCCAAGCAGTTCTATGAAACCCCTTTTTTTACCTCCCCAAATGACGGTGGACTGTGTATCTGTGAGAGCAGCAGGCAGAGGCAGGGCTCAGTTTGACGAAGCTCAAAAAAGTCCGCGGGGAAGTTCCCTAGGAAATCCCCCAAAGACTGCACCGGGGATATTATTCTCCACAGCGATGCAGCCGCACATCTTCAACACATCCGACCTGCTCAGGTCCATTTCTAAAGGAGACACAGACGCTTAAACTATGGATAACGTCAGTATAAACTCGGATAACAACGACACGAAGCTCCGGAGCTGCAGTACGCTGAATACTCTGTACCATGAGACGCGGCAGGAGATGGAGCTGCTGAACAAACAGATCCATGTGAAGGATAACATCATAGCAGATCTGAAGGCGAGGCTGGGCAGGTACGAGAGGATCTACATGACGGTGGGAGATCATCACGAGCCTGTGCATATCGGGCCGTCCAAGTCTCTGCTGGAGAGCTTGTGTAAAGAGATATGCAAACTGAAGCAGAAAAGCGACGATGTGGAGTTCAAGGCATGTCGACAAACAGAGGTAAATATGATGTTTTAAATGCTTATAATAATGTTGTTCAGTGCAGATGAGTGTCTGTAGGCAGTGAAGCCTACAATTGTCTGAAAAGTTAGTACAAGTCTGTTCCATGTAGGTAGACTTTCCACAAGTCTCTTGTCAAAAACTAATGAGCTTTAAAAATAAAAACAATTTAATATTTTTTTAAATATATATATATATATATATTGTTTACTGAAAATATGTTCAGACTTCATCAGAAGATACAAGTAAACATATGATTGAAAGAACACATATTTGTAGCAATAATAATAATACTGTAAAATATTTGTATATCAATTTGTTTGTATCTTTTTGAATACACCAAAAGTTGACACATTACAAACTGATATGGTCATGCAACTAATCCCCCTGTCTTCCTCCTTCCCAGGAGATCCAGAGGCTGACCATGGAGCTCAGAGAGAAGGATCTGGAGCTGGAGGGCGTCAGGGGTCAGCCAGACCACGAGAAGGACCAGGAGATCCACAGGCTGCGCTTGGCCCTGAAGGAGAGGGAGCGGTGTGAGGCAACCAGAGCCGTGCTCTGCACATCCCTGGCAGAGGAGGCTGACCAGCTGCGTGGCCAGCTCGGTGCAACGGTGAAGGTGTGCCAGGAGCTGCTGTCCAGGCTGGAGAAAGGTGGAGAAGGAGGAGGAGAAATGGAGGATGTGACCCAGCAGGAAAAGTCTAAGGAGGTGTGTGGCGCTTTCAGCTTTGTGTACTTTGGGGCTTTGTTGCCTTTGTTTACTTGTGCATTGGACCTTTAATTTGTTTTTTTGGATGGCCCTGTTGTAACCTCTCTTCCATTATTTTCTACAGACGACAGAGTCCTCTGACATGAGTGGTGTTAACACCCAAATCTGTCAACTAAAGGAGGAGAATCAACAGCTAAAGCAGCGGGTGACCTATGTAAGTCTTCACCCAGAACAAGTTTCCAAGTTGTGCTCATTGACTATACTTCCTGAAATCAACCAGGAACTAGAAAAACAAACATTTATACAAGATATGAAGGTGGTGGTGTTTTTAAATGAGTCCTAACTTTTTGTTGTAATTCCTCCTTTTAGGTACAAAGTCTGAATACTCAGTGGCAGAAGTATGACTCCAGCAGGGAGGACTATATCAGAGGTCTATGTCAGAGGCTGAAGGAGACCTCTGGGCAGGTCTTGATGCCTGGGCTTGGCTCTGTAAGCACCGGGTTGCTTCATCAGGAGATTTCCAGGCTCAACAGCTTACTAGAGGAGAAGATGAGCGAGTGCACGCGGCTGAGCAGAGAAGTGGAGGAGAAAAGGAGGCGAGATCAGGAGCGCATCCAGACTCTGGAGCAGCAGGTTGGTGCTACATCGTGGCCTCAGTACATCTCTGTATAAACGTTGAATTTCAGTTTTTAATTTGTAGAATTTGACTGCATGCAGCTCTTGAGGCATCCAATGTGTTTTGACAACAAACTAAAGGTTCTTTCTTTTTCCTCAATCAGGTCCTCATCTACACAGATGACTTTAAGTCGGAGCGTAAAGACAGGGAGCGAGCACAGGGCCAGATCCAAGACCTGAAGGAGCAGATTTGTCAGTTAAAACAGCAGCTGCACAAACAGGTGAGATGCTAACCCTCAAAACGAGGTGGACGAGTGCATCTTTAGACACATTCACTTTGCATATATTCCTTATATTGTGCAATCCTAACAGTGTAATTGTCTTCAGCAGGGAGCCAGCAGAGAGAGCAGAGAGGTGGTACCCATGTGTCGTGTGCACATAGGACACAGGATCACCTCGAGGCGACACAAGGACTCCTCAGAGCCTCTATTGAGGGCACCTGCTGAGATGCAGCAACAGCCCGCAGCCGCAGCAACATCAAGCCCCGCGTGGAACGAATGCCCGGGCCTGTCAGAGCTGCAGTGCCCGCGATGCCTCGCCACGTTCAGCGACACGGACGCCTCAGAGTACCTGAACCACTGCGAGGAGTGCGCCAAACTATAAACGGAACAACACTCATTTTGGGAAAAGACAGTAATCTCTCGCTGACAGTAACTGAACACTGAAGAGCAGCACTACACGGCAGAAAATAACCTGAGTGGAGTTTCCAAATCGGAGAGACTTGACTACAAATGAAACGACTGACTTGAGATGTTTGTACATAGTGAAGCAAAACTGTACAACCCAAACTTCCCCTGTCGCAAGAGAAATGAGTTCATCATGCTTGCATAGTAAATAGTGTGAGGTTCTTAGTGATCTCCTGTGGCAACGCAGGAGATTTATTGTGGTGGGAAAGTGGATGTCAATGCAATATATCAAATGTCATATACCTCAATGTGTCAAATTACAAAACCTGTTGCACTTTCTTGACATTTAGCCAAAAACTGAATCATAGGATCGTACGATTTTGAGATTTTGAGATTCATGACGCATAAGCTTCTTATTTTGGTGCTATTAGTTTGTTTATTTTTGATTGAACTTTTACTTATTTCTGTCCTGTAAATTATATATTCTTAATAACAGATTTAAAATATATAACTATTATATTAATATTTATTGTCTTTGCATAACTAATTGGAGAAGGCAAAGCATTTTAGTGCAATGTTTTGTTGCCTTTTTTCCACCTAAAGCCATGAAATGTGTTTTTCCTGGTACACTTTTGATCCCAAAAAGTGTTAAAATACATTACAACTGGGGGGAAAAAAAATGTTTGATCCACTTTTTCTAACAGTGTATGTAAAGATTGCATCCCAACTGACAATAATATGCTTATTTTTTGGAGATTGTGTGCTGTTTTTCTTGAGCAGGCACCTTATTTTTGTAATAAAAGACTGTTTACCCACACTTTACCTTGTGGTGATTTATATAGCTTTAAGTACGTTTCATTATCGCGTGGGGTGTTTTAATTCTTGAGACCGTCTGCAGCCTCGAGCTGTAACCACAGATCATAGCCTCACCACGAATATGTTGGCGCTACTTAATCTAAGCCTGTGTGCATGTCTTTTTAGTGTGTGTGTGTGTCCATCTTGTGTCACGTGTATGTGCTTGCGCGCGGTGGAAAACCCCTTCCCAGCGTTGCCTGAATGGGCACGCTGTACTGTCACATAGTCATATTCCCAGCTGTTGTGTGGCTCTAGCAAACACTACAGACCAGGGTGCTGAGAAGACCAGAGAAAGATGGTAGCTCAAGTTACATCCAACAACTGCCTGCGGATCAGTTAGTGACCAAAACATTCTGCAGAAAAACAGTCCGTCTGTCAGTCTGTCTGTCACTGTGAGGTTTCATTTTGACGCACTAGGTCAATAGTGCTGTTTGGTGAATCAGTTGTCATGGGTTTAGTGCAGTAAGCACAGGAAGCTGGACATCCCCTGTTTTAAAAGGAAGTAGGCAGTTGCAGTGCACAGAAAAGCTGCTGCCAAACAACTCTGTGTGTGTGTGCGAGTGAACACGGACACCTTTTGCTGCATTGTTTTCAGATCAGATAAAAAAGATTCAAAGCAAAAGTATGAAACTTTTTAAAGAGGACGCAAAACATTCTTCTTACAAATGAGAAGTTGAATATATGAGCACTAAAACTTGCTCTTGCTCAATACTAAAGGTCTTATTGACAACATTTTTTATGTAGACGCCTCTAGAAAGGTGCCGAATAAAAGTATGGCTTTTCCTGAAAGAATTTATGATTATGATTTTGGCGGGTCCTAAAATTAATGTTTTGTTTATCTCTGTGGAAGATATCTGCCGTTTTGTTCCCACTTTTAACAAAAGGCTTATGAGCCAAGACGACGTTGGTATCTCTGGGTTTAAAAAACGGATAAACGACTGAGATTGACGGTAAGTGTCTGGCAACGGCTTGTTGTGAAGTAAATGCAATGGAACAGGAGGGAGAATGAGACATCTAGTGGCTGAATGTTATCAATGTTATCAATAGCACCTTTAAATACTCTGAGGGGTTTCATCCCTATATAGCCTTACGTGGTCTGGTATGACCAATAGATTATGCTAACTAATGTTGGCATGCTGTTGCTAGATATTTGCTGTGTGGCTGTAATTGTACAACTCTTCTACTCGTGTCATTTTATGGGATAACATGTGTTCGCTATTTAGCAAAGTTTCATAGTCTTGCTTTAAATACTATATCATTCAATATTATATTTCTAGATAATTCCTTTATTGCTTTACCAAAAGTCAGATGAGCCTGTTACATAAATGAAAATTAGTCTGGCGCATGTTTGTATGGATTAAACACACAAGATATATTATTATTATTAATAAATGAGCTCTAGAAGTGCTGGGAGGAGGATTTTGTAACATTGGGCAGTGTCAGGCTAGTTTGACATCTATCTTATCTGCTAGTAGCTTCATATTTAGGCCTATACTGTCAGGAAGTGAATAAATGTAGAACTCTTTTAATGTAAATCTCAAATTTATAGATTTTTTTAGGAAAAATCTCTCTTGGTGGTGAATTTCAAATCGTTACACCAAAACTAGAATTGAGGTTATAAAGCTTTAGTTAAAGGTGCTAATGATAACGTTTATAACATTCAGCCACTAGATGTCTCCCTCTTCCATTCCTTAGCATTTACTTCACAACAAATCGTTACCAGACACTTACCGTCAATCTCAGCCATTTATCCGATTTTCCACACTAAATGACGATCCAGAGATACCACGTGATACCAACGTTGTTTTTACCAGACGTCAGATATCTTCCACACAGCCATTCTTTTATTCAGCACCTTTCTAAAGGCTATGTACAGTAGATGTATTACTTTTTACTATTATTTGTCTACATAAAAATGTTATCAATAAGATCTTTTAGAAAAATGCTTGAAATAAAAAGTGATGAACTACTTCTGAAAACCAAATGAAGAGGTTTGACACCCAACTCTCTGAGCGTTCAAATGGCACCAGGCAGCATCACATGCTGACTTACTCATCAGCTAAACGGGGAAGATATTTGTGGCTGAATTAATTTCCAACACATTTATTTCATTTACATATGGCTCCATTCATGTGCCCACAGAATGCATTTTTGTCTTTAAAGGGCAACTTCAGTATCTCGTCTGTAGGCTTTACTGCATGCAGACTGGTAGAAATACACACAGGCCCTAAAAAGGCCATGAGGTTTCTGCTGGGGATTCTCCCCCCCGCCACACACACCCACGCGTTTACAGCAGGGTCTATAAGTGACTGAACTTCCACACAGAAAAAACGCGCTACCCACCGATCTGAGAGTGGAAAAAAATAGGTCATAAGTCCCCACCTGAGTGTTTGGGAACTTTTTCTAAGAAACAAGAGACTTAATAAGAAAAGTCAGGTGACGGCGGTAGATCAGTTCCTGTTGGAAACTAGTTTTCAAAGCATCAGGAGGATGTACTCTATATACTTTAACAAAGAGGGAAAACTTCAGCCTGACACTTATCCAAATACAGAATGGATAGATATACGGCCTTTAATCTTATGTGTATCCTAAAAGAACGGGAATTTCCCGCCATCGCGAGGGAATTCCCAAAGAAGCAGACAAGTTTATTATTTGAAAATGGAGCACTGTCGACTTGAGCAGATCATTTTGATTTATCGTATGTCGGTTAAGGTAGTTGGCATTAATGCTGACTGTTTTTTAAAGGATTTTTTGGTAAGAAAGTCCAATGTTTTCGACTATCAAAAAGAGCATTGTGGCAGATTGTAGCCATGAACGAAGGGGTGTGGGTGGGGATTCCCTCTTTGGAAGTGTATGTGATCCTGAAGTGCTCCAGGCGGTCGACAATGAAAAGATCAGCATTGTGATTACAAGCTACAAGGCAGCTCTGATCCCTTCTAATAATCCTATTGGCGCTCGGCCCTGTCATTGTCAGACTGCTGAGTGCTCCATTGTGTTTTCCCTAATCAACCAAGACCATTTCTTACAGCAAAGGTCAAAACAAGGAAACATTTTGAAAGGACACATGATGACTTTGTAGACTTATAAATCCATTATTACCTAAGGGGCTGACTTATAGCTCTTATCTCTGTGTATATCAAACAAATCTGTGCCAATTTCATGTTTTATTTAGATCACGGCCCACGTTTGTCTCTCAGACTTTTTTGCTCGGTGCTTTTGGCCTCGTCTACGTTAGCGTAGTTTTGTGGGGCATTTGCTCAAATGTGGTAGATCCCATCTTACATCACTGGTGACTGAGAGCGAGCACGCTCTACAAACAGCCAGACAGTCATTCATACCTGAAATAAATTATGAGTCAGATCTGCTCTGGTGGCTCTTGCAAACCAAAAACCTTTTGTCTTCACTTGTATGAAGTACATTCACCTCAATTCTCTCAATCATCTAATTTGTAGGAGTGGTAATTTTTCATTGTGAAATCCCTCGGCTTTTAAGAGATAGTCACTCTTTGAAAAGTTAAGAGGAAGCTGTCTGTGGGGAACATAACTGTAACTCACTTCCTCTACACATCATCCATTAGACTGTGAATGTAAGATATGAGCATACTGTACTTTGACAGCATATTTTACCATATATGTATGTGTATATGTATATATGTATATATATATATATACAGTATATGTTTGTGCGTGTGTGTATATACACATATATTATTATTATTAATTCATCTCATTTATAGCTTATAAAAAGTTGACAATTATGTCATTATGCCTTTATTAAATTCAAATAAAACTGGTGAAAAAGCACCCTGCAAAAGCTTTTTACTGCTGCTGAAGTTATGTATTAACTCATCTACATCTAGATAAGCCAAAGCATGACCTCATTTCACACTGACTTTACCCTGAGGGAATGTACTTGATTTCAAAACTACCTCAAATCAATTTTCCCCAGAGCTTCATGTGCATATATGAAATGAGGCTACGTACTGTATGTAAATGCCTGAAGTAGTCCAATGGCATTTCTTTAACGTACTTCGCAATTGAAACTGAACCTTTGGATCTACATGACTCAGTTAAAGTGGCCCTCTAGGTTGATTATGACTGTCAATTAGCGGATTTTCCAAAAGGAACACGTATGTAGTTGAGGGTGTGACTCATCCTGCAACCTTGCGTAGCCGCAGACATGCAGAGCAGCAACAATGGGTAAAATTCCTGCTTTGATGCCTGCAGTATGTGCTATCTCCACCAGGACCCATATGGGCATGATCACGTTGAAGTGAATTGATCTTGAATGGGATTTGAAACAACTTAAATTCAAACTCAGCATAAATTCGACATTTGGGGGAATAAGCTTTTGCTTTCTTGTGGAGTTACACAACAACTTTGATACAGTTCTCATGTTAAATATGAAGTTGCAGCCAGTTAGCTTAGCACAAAGACTGTAAACAGGGAGAAACTGTTAACCTACCTGTGTCCCAACGGTAACAAAACTTGCCAACCAGCGCCTCTAAAACACCCTTATCAACATGCTACATCTTGTTTGTTTGATCAGTACAAAAAGATGGGTGTGTAAATATGATAAATATGCCGTTCTACAGGTGGTAACAGAAGAAGCTACTGGTCCCAGCCAAACAATAGTTCAGCACATACCTCTCCATAAAACAGCAAACTAACAGCATTAACAGATTAAACAAATGAGATGTAATGTGTTATTAGTGAGTTTTAGTGGTACTGGTTGGCGTTTTCTTTTGTTGGACAAAGCCAGACTAGCTGTTTTTCACTTCCAGACTTTGTGCTAAACTAAGCTAACTGACTGCTGGCTTATATTTAAAGGGGCAGTGTGTAGGATTTGGTGACATCTAGTGGTGTGGTTGCAGATTCCAACCAACTGAGTGAGTGCGTACCCCTCCGCTCACTCCTCCCTTTCCAAGACTGCGGTAACGTGAGGCGTCGAGTGCAAAACCGTGGCAACACCGTTCGCCTCGCTCGGAGGCCATCCTTACCATAACAACACTACTTTAGGAGCAACAGAAATCAGACGGCGGCTGGCGGTACCAGTTTTGCACTCTGCGGATACAGTTTCACAAGCATTTCGGAGAACTACAGTGGCCTTCAGGTAACGTAAAAACACAAAAAGCTGTCTGTTCTGTGGAAAAGTGGCCGAGCAACATGGCAGACTCCGCTCCCTATGTGGATATAAACGGCTCATTCTAAGCTAACGAAAACACGATTCTTAGTTTCAGGTGATTATACACTAATGAAAACATAGTAATGAATATTATATTACATTTCTGCAAATAATTCTCTCGAAATGTAACACACTGTTCCTTTAAAAGGTATAAATCTTCTCATCTAACTCTCTGCCAGAATGTGCTTATTTCCCAAAATGTTGACCTATTTCTTTACATGTATGTGTAGTTTTTAAGTGTCCATGTCCCGTTATTGCAAATTTCTACAGCATGTAGGAAATAAGATTTGACACAAGACGCATAATCCTGCCATACTACTGTATTCCATCTTTCAAAAAAGAAAGACAAGATTTAATATTACTTAACAATATGTTAAAAGTAGCCAGTTTGGCTTCAGTGTTAATACAATATACACTCTATAACAGATTGATAGTGTGAGTATTGTTCTTTTTCAATTTCATTCTGAAAGTATTCTGATACAAGCTGGCTACAGGTCAAAAATAAAGAAAACAAAATTGTAACTGGTACACTTTTACTCAACAGTTTGTTAAACAGAACTTAAAAACCAAAAAAGAACATTGTCAAGTATTACGCTTTTCCTCCTTTCTGTGAAATAGGGTGGAGGTGGTGGGGAGGCGGGAGCAGGGAGTGGAGACCAGCTGACCAAGCCCATTCCCTTGTCAATCATGTGGATGAGATGCCGTGCTAGGAACGGGAAACGATGGGATAGTAAGCCACAATATCTCAAATACAGCTTTTAATTCATTACATTTCTCTTTTTTTTGTAGTTTCCATTGTCTCTTTTTTTTTTGGAAGGAAACCATCCAGACATAAGCATTTTTTGACTACAGGTAAGCCAATATAAGAAAATAATTTCAGACCATGGCTTTTTCAGTCAAGAGAAATGCCCAACTCAGACTAGAAGCACACAAGCACGCAAGGAAAATTAATCAGATGTAAAGTAGCATTTTGTGATTCTTTTTGTGTCATTTTAATTTCATTTTGTTTTTAGTTCTGCAGGTGGATCAGTCCAGATGGGTCTGTGTTGGAACCACACAGCGACAAGAACAAAGCAAGGCAGCGTGGGTGTGATTTGGGCACAGCAGGAGGACAACAGCTGGGTGGAGGTAAAGGGATGGGCGGGCGGTCGGGCGAGGGGAAACGTGTGGGTTGGTATAGCTGTTAAGGTACTGATTGTGTCCTGACAGTCACTCACTAACAGCCTCAATGTGCAGCAAACGTAGCTTTCTTCAAACTAAAGTTTGACCAGTTGATGGAAAGCCGTTGTCGGGTCTGCCGGGCAGAATCCAGGCAAAACCTGCAGAAAAAAACAAAACAAAAGACATTAACCTTCTAAAGAGACAAACTACCTCCATTTTTAAAATGTTTAAAAGGTACCCTGAGGAGTTTTTGTGTAAGATTTCACACCAGAACACATTTTGTAACGCTATGAGGCCTAATAAATGTGTTGAATACATTTCATTCCCTATGATTTATTTAATCAAATTACAATTATGATCATTTTAAAACCTGTATTGTTTACATCCATGTTTGCTTGCTAGCAGTCATCTCCTTGTGTCTGTCTGTCTGTGTGTGTGTGAGTGTGTCTAACTCATTGCTATCCAACTGTCCATCAGTAGAACAGCGTACAACTGTATAACTGTGCTTGTGCAGGTGCATTTATCCACTTTATGAAAACATTACTCCATAGCGCCACTAGTGGTCAAAACTCCACAGGGTACCTTTAAAGTTGACACCAACAGAAACGCTTTCAGAAATATCTCATCAGTATTTGGCAAAGTTAGTTCCTTTAATACACATACCTTTTGAAATATTCCACCTCCCTCTCCGTTTCATCCATTTCAGTACTATCCAGGTCGATGTCTTTGGGCAAGAATACATCATCTAAAACAAAATAACATACACGGGTGTTAATTGCACCTATTTTAATATATTTATTACTTTTGTGGGGGTGTATAAAGAAATGAGTCTTTGAGAGGGATTTTAAGATTACGCATGTCTGCCTAATATCATAGACCGTATAAAATATGGACGTAGTTTCTGTGGTGTCACCCGTAGGTTTCTGAAGAGCGACTGTGACACAGCCTAGCTCGCGGCATTGTCGGTGGAGCTGAGGCGGGCCCGGGTCACCACTGGTACATTGTCATTGGAAAAAGGCTTTTTCTGCAGCCATACAGTCAGAACACAGTGCACATAAGAGCCCAACTGTGACACAAATATTTGACGACAAAACATTTGTGACAAAGTGAAACTACTTTAAGCGGCTCCGCGTACTACGTGCTCATCAAGGCAGTGAGACGTAAATGGCAGCAGCAATCTGCACAGTGCACACATTGACTAACCATGCCTGTGATGCCGTATATACACCACAGAATACCCAAGAGACGAGTGAGGAAATGGATCTAGCTGGTTCAGAGTGCTCTGTTAAGGAAACACAGTTCGTATTTCCCTCATCTAGCATGATGTCTGCTATTTCAGTAGTGAAGCTGATCAGGGGTGAGAATGAGACTAATAAATGCACACCTGAATCTTTCCAAATCAAATTGTGAATCCTAATAATAACCAACCTATTGAGGTGCTCATCTTGTCGCCCTTCTTCTTCTTGTTCTTCTTGGTCTTGCCTTTGGGCTGTGGGGATTCTGCACTGGGAGGTTTGCCGTTCTGCTGCGTCTGCTCAGACTGGGAGGCTGGAGGGGGAGACGGGGAAGGGTTTGACACGGGTGGACTTCTCCTGTCTTCCTTTATTTGGGTCAGCGGTTGATGTAGCTGCTGCTGCTGCCTTTTTCCACTGGCACTTCTGATGTTACACCTGTCCTCCCTCCTCGGTTCGGTGGTCGGGAGAGGAGCCAGGGCCTCGGCAGGCCTGATTCGCGTTGCTTTGGTGTCTGGTGTAGTGGTGAGGGTACTGCAGTTAGCTAGTTTCGCTGCCACATCTGAGCTCTTGGGCAGCTCTGGAGCTTTCTTTACAGCAGCCTCACAGGTGGCCACTCTAGGAGACTGCTTGGCCCTAACTTTACTGTTTGCCTCCAGCTGAGATGTGGGCGTGCCATTGTGGAGGATGGCGTGACAGTTGGGGATGTTGGTCTCAGTAGAAAACCCCCTCTCACTAGTGTGTTTTGGGCTGTGCTGTGTGTTGGGCCGGGGTACGTGGTCAAATCTGGCTTCCTTCTGGTCAGGGAGGCGGATGAGGGTTTGAAGCAGTGACTGTGACTTTCCGTTCTGTAGGTTATCTAGGACGTTCTGAGCTGTCTGTTTGAGGGGCTGTGGGTTGTTTTGTGGGGGAGCGGTGTTTTCCTTTGCTTTCTCTTTCTTTTTCTTCTTGGCGGCGCGATGCTGCTGCAGCTCTTGCAGCCGGAGCAGTTCCTTTTGAAGCGCTGCCTCTTCCTCTTCCTGCCGCTGTCGCCGTTGCTGCTCTTCCAACAGCTGCTGCTCCTCCCTTTCACGGGCCTCCGCCTCCAGACGAGCCTTCTCCTCCATCTGAAGCACACAGAAATGTACACTTTCAGCATAATGACAACTTTGACCACAAAAAGCGCTGTGCATTAAATACTACCAGTTACTGTAGTGGTTTAGACTGGATGGATATACGCTAAAGGTTATTGTGACAATTTTGGGAGGGACATTTACCTTCTTTTGTTTATGCCTGGCCCGTTTGGCTGCCTTAGAACTGGAGGCAGGTTTATTGTCGGCACTATTGATGAACTGCAATAGGTCCTCTACCCGCCTATGGTCCTCCACCCCTCCATCTCGCTCTATCACTGGTTGCTGCTCCTCCCGTTTAGGCTGCTCCTCCTTACGTTTTGTCAGACGCAAGCGAAGCTTCTCCCGCATCTCTGCATAGTTTCGACTGGTTGGAGCAGCTGGGGGCTGGGAATAAAACAAGAGGATGATCAATCAGGACGCTATAGACCTTTTCAGCTTCGGTCCAAGTTCACTTCCTGTCACCTACTGCATTAACATACAGGCTTCATAAATACAAATATTATTTAAAATACAGTATAATAGTTCATAGATTACGTCCTAATCTAACAAATCTTCAAATATGTTTAATACATGTCTGATATCTTTCTAATACATTTCTCTTGTGTTGTTCTTTCACATAACTAAGACTATAGAAGTGTAAAAAAAATACGCTACGTCAAATTATTTCAAGGGACATACATGAGGGTTTGTCCGTTATATTCTCTATCTTGTAAGGGGTCCAGGGCTGATAAAAAGAGTCAGAACCTTTGCACTAGACTGTAAATACCATATTTTCAATATTTCTTTGTTTTAAATTATGTATGGGGGATCAAAAACAAAACGTCTGTTTAAAATCAATTTATAAATTCCTAAATTTGAACTCAAAACAGACTGAATGCGAGAATTTAAATTCTTCAAGGAAATTCAAAAAGTACTTAAATTTGCATCCCCACAAAAAAAAAACATGTTAATTTGAGGGGAATGTGCTAATTTCAGTGAGTAATAAATGTGTGCGTCTTACCCCGCCATGCCCAAAGAACTCGCAGTAGCAGCAGTCACAGTACTTTCCTTCTTTCTGGTTTGTGGAGGTGGAGGTGGAGGAGCTATGCTCGGAGCAGCTGTCCTCATCCTGACTCTCCTCCCCATCGTACGGCTGATGCTCGTATGCCCCGTTCCCCTCACAGCGATGGCCTTCACAGTCAGGATCACTGAAATAAATGATAATTAAAACTCATGACACTTTTCTCAGTCACTGATATTACATTTCATTAATGTCCACCTTTATGAGCCTGTAGGATGTGGTGGTGGTGGTCTTACCTGCAGACACTGGGTGGGGCACTGACAGGACCATCTGCTGAGGAGGCTGGAGGCTCGGCGGGCGGGAGGCACAAACCCTGGTGGGCCTCCATGAAGTCCGGGGCTGGAGCGGCCATCTTTGGAAAGGGCTGGGATCCCATTGTGGGAAGGTGTGTGGTGGGTGCTGGGGGCAGGGTGGGGCCCGAGAGCGGAGGGAGGGAGGTCAGTCCTGTAGGGCAGTTTCTAGGGGGGGCTGGAGCGGGTTGCCTATGGTCCTCTTTACCTAGATTGTGAAATACATCGTCTAGAGGAGACAAAGATAGAGAGTGGTTGAGAGCATTGCTTAGTTCTTCTTTCTTCTTTAAAACGTGCAGTTATTCACAAAGCTTTCACACAATGGAGCAAGTTAGCAAAAGATATCAGAAAATGAACAAGCACTCGTATTTTTAAGAAAAAAGACTCACTTAAAAGTCAAACTGAAATTAAAATTGAGCTGTTTAAAATCTGTATATATCCTCGATATTTGTTTTGACTTTTACTTATTTGGTCAGAACTGTAATTCCCAAATAGAAGAAATTTAAAGTATAGATATAAAATACAGAGAGCCGAAACGCCAAGTAGACAAAGCTCGTTCCAAAACAAGAGTGAATCTAGGGCTAGGCTTTCAGCTGCTGGCGAGCACTGTAACCCTCGTTGAGCCAACTTTTAATGTTGTGTTTACAAACCACAACCAATAAATCCTACTCATTGTGCCTTTAAGTTATATTTATTTATTTTCTGAAGCGATAGTGTCCCCTACATTAGTGTTACAGTGCTTTAGTGATCAGTGCTAGCTGATCAGAGCCAGCTGGACAGCTAGCTTGCCAGGCACAAACATTTCCAAAAACAATAATTAGAGTTAATGTTTCCTTACACTAAAAGAAAGGAGAAATTAAATTTCAGTTTGACTTTAAAGCAGAACTAAGACTGACTACATTTAGTTTCTTGCTCGATATTGTCTGTCATGTCCATATTTTGATTGGAAAGTTATGAGGCTAAATATTTTCCTTGATGGATTTTCACACCCCTGTACTAACTGATGATTTTCTAACTGGCCCATCATTTCAATCACCATCAGTGCAAACCTACCGCCTATATTACCTATAGAGTTGGGTCTTTTAGATGCTAGGTGGATGGGTGGGTTATTACTTGACTGGACAGTGGTGGCAGTGCAGGACACGGAGGACGTGGAGGCGGAGGTGGCCATCACTACTCGGTTGGTCTCCATGAAGGCATCCTGGAAATTGTAGAGACACTTCTTCTTGGCGCCGCTCTTCTTCTGCTGTTTGGCTTCTGAAGAGGAGCACGATGACGACGATGACGACGATGAAGACGATGACAATGATGAGGAAGCAGAGCAGGAGGGGGGAAGAGGGGTGGGCAGCGAGGGGTGTTCCCCTTGGGGGCCGATAGATGATGTTGGGGGGAGGGGCACGTCAGCGAGGGGTGGTCCGAGCATGTCCCCTGTTGAGAGATAATGCGAGACTTTAACATAATCATCTTTGACATAATGAGAGTTTTATTAATTGATTATTTCTGCAGTGGCAGAGCGGCTCACCTGGCAGGGACTCGGGCAACAGCACAGATGGATTCCAGCTCTTCATCACAGCAGCATCCCACAGGTTCTCAAACTTGAGCGAGAGGCACTGCAGCGAGCTGTTCCAGTCACCTGCTCCACCTGCACCGCCGAAGCAGTTCTGGTAAACGTGCTCCGGTAACGATGGGCTGAAGGCCGGCTGCTTGGCCGCTGAGTGGTTTGATGTAGGGTTTGGGGGCAGAGGCTTAAGGAAAAAAGAAAAAAAGTTACAAAACAAATCATGTCACTAGTTTGGGATTATGAGAAACTGTTTTGAGCGGATGTACAATACAGCTTTAGATCAAGTTCTCCTAGATTGGGTTCAGTGTGACCCCTAGTGGCAGACAGCTAAAATGACTACATGAATCTAAGTGAAACCAAAATACAACTAAGCTCAGTATTGTTCCTGGAAACTTAAAAAATCCCCAGTGATAAGGAAATTAATCAACTTTCCCTGAAAGGGACTCTCATAGATAGAATTTTACACACTGGAAAAAGACAGTAATGAGGAAGAAAATAATTCACGTGTAGCCTTATGGAATTATGACTTATCCTCACCTTGTTGTGTGTGAGAGGAGGACTGGGAGGGTAGAGTGTAGGGTGCAGTAAGGGCCGGGAGAAGTTGTGTAGGGGCAGGTGGCCGTGGATGTGGGGGTAGAGGTGGAGGGCGGGGTGGGCGGGGGGTGTCTTGCTGTCTGTGAAGAACTGGTGTCCGACAGTGGGAGGAGGTGCAGCGTGGAGCCGACTAGGGGGCAGGCATGTGGCGGGGCCCAGGGTGGAGGAGCTGGGGTCCTGGTTGCACACGTGGCACTCGCAGGCATGCTGGACCTGTTCTACCTGAGAGTGGTAACACAAATTCAAAATATGTTGTTGAGTTTTATTCTGGAGAGTGTGTTCCTCTGCCCTTAAAGGGCATACATCCGAAATTCAAAGCATTAATATAGCAGCAAACAACTATTTGCTATGTAAAGATATAGTGGAGTCATGGCGTCCTGAGCAGAGAATGAAGTCGCTCTCCCTCTGTGTGTGCGTTGTAATCCGAATTTCTATGTGCTTTGTTTACATAGCCGGTCCGGCTGCGAGTGCATGTGAGTCCCTGTGAGCGTGCCCCACTGGCTAGCTCACGGCCGCCACTCTGCACTGCACTCATACGGTGGTTACAGCTGATAACGCAACCCCGACCAACGGGTGTCATCGCGGTAGCATACTACCCACCCTTCAGTTCCCCTCCAGGTAAACTCTGTCAGCACTGTTGCTTGCAATGTTCTTGCTGTTAGCCTCGTTAGCTGCTAGCCGTCACCATGTTGAGAGCTATGTGAAGACAATCCCTCAATCATAGATACGCTATGAATTTTGAATTTAGCACCTTTAAATGTAATAAAATATTGGTATTTACTTCTATTTATGCTAAAACAATTAGTTGATTGACAGAAAATGTATCAGCAACATTCAATCGATGAATCATTTCAGTCATTTTTCAAGCAAAAATGTCAAAAATTCTCTCGTTCCAGCTACTTCAGGATTCGCTGCTTTTCTGCATTTTATACAATTGTCAACAGTTGGTTGGACAAAATGAGACAATTAAAGACATCACCTTGGAATCTGGAAAATTATAATCATCACCTCTTCTTTTTTCTTTTCAATTTTCTGACATTTTTCACACTTTTCTGTAATTGTATCGGCCAAACAACTAATTGATTAATAGAGAAAATTATCAACAGATTAATCGACAATGAAAATAATCGTTAGTTGCAGCCCTAAGTGGTTGTGCACATAAACCGACTTCAATCACTGTAAATGCACCAAGGTCAGCCAAAAGTCTATTTTTAATCTACAAAAAAGAAATGATTAATCAATTAATAAATTAGTTGATTGACAGAAAATGTATCAGCAACATTCAATCGATGAATCATTTCAATCATTTTTCAAGCAAAAATGTCAAAAATTCTCTCGTTCCAGCTACTTCAGGATTCGCTGCTTTTCTGCATTTTATACAATTGTCAACAGTTGGTTGGACAAAATGAGACAATTAAAGACATCACCTTGGAATCTGGAAAATTATAATCATCACCTCTTCTTTTTTCTTTACAATTTTCTAACATTTTGCTGACAAAAGATTAATCAATTAGAACTACAATGATTAATCAATTACTTGTCAACTATTAAATTAATTGCCAAGTATTTTTATTTTAATTTTTAAATCTTTCTGTTGATTGACATTTTTCACACTTTTCTGTAATTGTATCGGCCAAACAACTAATTGATTAATAGAGAAAATTATCAACAGATTAATCGACAATGAAAATAATCATTGCCCTATAATCAATAACTATGTGACATGGGACTAGTGCCAGTTGTCATCCTTTTTAGGAATTATGGGAACGTATGTAAGGGATAATAAACAGCGAGCCGGTCATTGTTGTGAAAGAAACCCTATCTGTTATACAGAAATAACAGACCGTAGAACGCCGCGATTAACCAATCAGAATTGAGTATTCAGCAACGCCGTGTAATAATTTAAAGTAATAACTGTATGTGCAGCAGGATCATCCACTTTATTTTAAAGCAATTGTAAAGAAAGCTTATTAAATGTGTTACAACACCTGTTGGTGGTTGTACGAAGGTGGAGGACTGTTGGTCTTTCCTGAGGAAAGTTCCTCCTGCTGCCCTCGGGGCTCCCCACCAACCTCACCATCAACTTCCTCCTCGTCGCCCTCTGAGGAACTGCTGCTGCTGGTCATATGAGGAGACTGAGACAGAAAATATGTCGAACAAAGAAGACTCAATTAGAGAACAAGTGAGGAACAGTAGACAAAACATTTCCCGAGCTACTGGTAGCCCACTCATAATGAACATTGGTTTCATCATCCAGAAACTCGGCAGGGAAATTCACAACTAATCTTGGGCATTTTTTTAAGTAATATACACACAGGACTCACCCCTGCCTTTAGTTCCACGTTGTCACATTCCCCATTGATGTCATTATGGAGGCCGTTCACAGCAGCGGTCACAACGCTGTTACCCTCATAACCACTCATCGGGTAGATGTCCCCGAACTTACTGGACAACGGAGGCACTTCGTCATCATCGCTGATACTAAAAGAAGAGAGAAATGAGCAGTCATGAAAGAGGAAAGTGAACAGGGGGGATATATTGTTTCTAGGAAGATGTGAGCAATTATGATCTGATCTGACTTACAACGTGTTGGTATCCCCTTCAGGCAGAATGAGCCGCGGATGCTGCTGAATAGTGATGGGAGAACTGGAGTTGGAGCCAGATGCTGAGCTGCCGGATGAGAGGCTGGGAGGGTGCACCTCTGTCAGGTAGTCGCGGGGAGGTTCCCCTTGCAGGGGCAGCTTGATGTGGAGGTCCTCAGCGATGGGAGAGTCCATGATGCCGCAGGTCAGGATGTGGGAGAGACTACAGTCATCACACGTGCACCTGTTGGTAGGGGTGTGCGATAAAGACACAATTCATACCGCAGTAATTATCACAGCGTTATTATTAATATTGATGTCATCAAGTATTCAAAATCACATGATACAAGTAAGGAGTTAAACTCATGTTCATCCTGTGGAGTCAAATGTTTTGTTAAAACTATATCTCAACATGAGATTTTTGTCATACAATTATACACAAAGAAAATAATAATAATGAATTATTGCCAAACCTCAGCTATTGGGGATAAAGCGGGCAGAGGTAAAAGTCGAGCTCTTAGTGGCCTTACTTTGGATAATCATTTTAAAAAGAATTACAGGTGCAACCGTCCATGTAAAACACAAACGTCTAGGGGTGTCGCGATTTTTGTCTGTCAGTTTGTCATAAGCTTCGAGGAGACTTTTGTTGAGCTAAATTTACGTTCTTTTTGCCGTCATTATTTCAATGTGCACGCAGCACCAGCCTCAGGTATCCAGCCGGAAGTAGACGGGTTATCGTGAGCTAAAGTATCATGGGACTAAAGTAATTTCCATATGTTGTCATGACCCAAAATGAACACTATAAGCAAATTATTTAAACAGCGTTTGTATAGGACTGATTGTCCCAAGCTTTTTGATCCATATAAGCGGTTGATCGCTGTAACCATGATCACTAAGTGTTTTCCACTGTATGTTTTCAATGTACGACACTGAAAGTGACACGATCTCAGGTCAGAGATACCAGTGAATCCTAAAAACTCACCTTCGTCGATAATTGCAGTTGGGGCAGTCAGGAATACTCAGACGAGATGAGAGCATTCTCATCGTGTCGGTGAAGTTGTTTTCACCGGAGGGGGGCTTCTTACTGTTAGGTAACTATAAAGAGAACAACATTTTAAAAAAACTGCTCTGAAGTGCAGAATTGCACATTTAAGTCTGCCATGATGGCTCCATATTCTACCTGTTCTTCTATAAATCTTCTCTGCTTAAAGAACTCCCAGTCCTCCTTCAGCATTCGCTGCTTAGTCTTCAAAGTCTGGAAATGAGCGGATAATGAGAAGAACGTGAACTCCCGTAAATTAAAGAAATTGAAGTTTAAAAATAAGATTTAAAAAAAAAGTCTGTGTTCAGATAGTTACGTTTTTGCTGATCAAGGACTTGTGTGGCTCTGTTCTTTGGTTGGTGACACTCTGACCCTCCACCTTAAAAAGCAGCTGCAAAACAGTCACATCCTCTGTCTTCATCAAGTAACACCTTTTTATAGAAGTACTGTTATTTCCTGTATCAAGTGTGTTTATGTTTATGCTTGCGTGTGTGTATACCTGTTCATCTACGTAGTCATCAATCCTCTTCTCACACTCCTGCCATTCAGTAGCCACCGAAGCCATCTCCTGCTGCAGCTGATGGTAGCTCTCTAACAAGGTCCTGTACATATCTTCATTGTATGAATCATGGGAGGCCGTGCCATGTCTAGAAAAAGGAGGTAGAATAAGACAAGCCATTAAAGACACTTGTTATATGGGTTTAAGACAAGAGATTTGTAGAATGTGTATTCACAAAGGTCAATAGTTCATTTGAAAAGTAATGCTTTTGAAACACTGAGTGTGGAACAATTTGGGTCAAGAACAGCAGATTAAAGGCCTTTGCAGACTGGGGGCGTGACGAATAAACAACACGAAAATGCGAAATGCTCAGCAGCACGTATTATATGCCGTTATTGTGAAAGGTAATGGAAGTAGTGGATCTGATCTGCGCTGCCTTTGACAAGTTTGAAAGGAGTAATAAAGTTTGCTGTCTTGGTTCGGACTACGGAGCCTCTGTGTTGTTGATTTATAAATATAGGAGCAACTCAACCCAGTCCGCACAACATGATTGGTTCATGCCTTTAATCACAGTGCGAAAAATCTGAGAAATCAGCTTTGTTCCGAGAAATAATGATGCTTTTTCACCACAGAGTATTCGCGTTCTGTGTGAAAGTACTCATGACAAAAACAACAGTTTGAAAAAATATATTGACGTGCAAATTAATCGCATGAAAAAAGAAAAAATTACCCCGGTGTGCAAAGGTCTTAAGCAATAATGATGGACGAGTAACTCATCATATCTTTAAATTAGTACAACTATATCTTACTTCAGCTGTGCAACCAGTGCAGGTAAACTGCTGTGCAAGATCGGTTCAGAGAACACCAGATTCTCAAAAAGGTGCTTGTTGTGCAGCTCCCACGTCACCTGGAATTTCTGGAGGTGCTCGTTTTCCTGAGAAAAAACAGTTAGAATCAAAGTTAGCAAATTAACAAGCTATGAATTGCCTTTACCTGCAGGACAGCGAACATAGTATCTCTGGCTACACAGAAGGTAAACTGACCAGGGTGAGCAGGAAGCTGCTGATGGTGCGTGCAGCTTGACAGAGGGCGTTGTATTCCTCCAGCAGCAGGGAGATGAATTGGTAAGCCTGAGGAGGACCCAGGGCTGCAGCCACGCTCCCCGCTGGTCCTGTAGTCTTGGGTCCTGTAGATAGGTGCTTCAGTAGCCGCACCTTCATTTCCAAGACGTATTCACGCGCCTGCTGCTCCAACCGTTGATACAGCTGGTACGGGTCCTTCTCACAGAGTCTACAGGAGGGAAAATAAAGTGATTTATCTTTTATAAAAAAAAAAAAAAAAAAAAAAAGACTGAAACTGGTCAGATTGGCGTAAATGGAAACTTCAACCAAAAAAACTTCATGACCAAATAAAACTGGTTATTTCCTTAATCTCCCCTTGGTTTACCGTTTAAAATGTTCCCTCACTGAGTCATGGCACAGCCAACGGGAAATACATCATATCAAGGACGTAAATATGTAATTTTATTGGGGCTTTTAACCTGACTGATTACAGTAGAGAACTCAGCAGTTTCAACTTGATGACATCATCCCTTTTAAAGGCCTGATTGTTTTTACGGAGGCTTTTCTTCCTGCATCCACAGTTCAACAGAGCCCCCTAGTGGACAAACACCCTAACAGTAGTTTTACCTGTCGACCAGCTCCTTCATGCCCTCCTTGTCTCTCTCCAGGGGCTGGTCGTGGTCATCTGCTAACGGTGTTCCTGTCTGACGGTAGATGCAGCGCACCAGGTAGCGAACCTCCGACCAGTGGTTCTGTAGCTGCTGGGACTCCCTCTCTGACTCGGCAGAGATCTCCCTGTTATTTGGGACATGGATTCATTAAGAACTTTAAAAACATAAAGATTAAATAAGACATTAAATCTAAATTGACTTTCGCTTTGAACTGACCGTCTCTCATTGCAGGCTTCACAGCTGCACACTGTATCAGCAGGCATCGGTGCGGTGAGGTCCGGGGCAGGGAGCATGGGTAGTGTAGGCACAGCAGTGGTCAGTCTGTCCCCTGTGGCGGCCTCCTGGCCCAGGTTTCCGTTGCCCACAGGCATGTGCAAAAGGAAGTCCTGGCTCTGTGGGAAAATAACAAACAGCACACTAAGATGCAGAACAATTTTTATATTTTATTTCTTAAGATGCAAGAGAGCAATTATTGTTGTTGAATCAATCATTTCTGTTGATTATACTTTTCATGTTTTGATGTCCAATGTCCAAAATATGCCGCAACAACACGTGTTTTATTTGATTTCTCAAAGAAAGAATCATATATCTTTATAAAGCTGGGACTGTGGGTTGCAGAGGTCTGGAGATTCACATACATCAGCAATAATTTCTTCCTTGTTCACTGTGGCAGCTACAAGGCCAAGAAAGAAGACGTGCTGTGAGCAGACAACAGAGGACGTCTTGGCACAGTAGCTGGGATCAGCCAATCTGAGGAGCTAGTCTCTCGCCCCAACAGGAATGGCATGGGGTAAATGTTTCTTACTTAAATCACATGTTAAATCTCTGTAACTAAGACAGGAGCCTCGCTGGGGTCTGATCGAATCATTGACAAGCTATTGGAGCTGTAATTCAGTATTAGCTTTCTACACAGTAAAAGCTTTCCAGTGGTTTGGCTGTGTTTACTACAGGGCCATGGTATCGTGAGTCAGCAGCATAGTACCCAACTGCTGTGAGGATGCAGAGGAACAATACGTTAATGAGGAAACCAAACCCAAAGGCACCCACACCCACAACAGGGAAAACCAACCTCTCTGACATACCTGACAAGCCTTTATATATAAAGCATATAGCATATGAAGCAGCTCAATGTACTCAATAAGGTTTTGAGTTATACTACTTTGACTAGTGTTAAGTATCCACTTGCATTTGTACAAGTATACAGCAGGGTGCATTTGTGAACTAATGCATAATTTGATTCCTTGCAGTGCAACTTTGAATCACGGGGTCAGTAAGGCAGTGTGTCTTTGAGCGCATGATTCATTGTAGAGAAGAAATCTTGCACCTAACACGCTGTATGCATGTGTTAATTTAGAAATTCTGCTACAATATACAATACCCTATTTGGTGTTTTTAATGTCTAATTTTTAGTTTCCTTATCCGAGTATATGCTTGAGTAATAACTCAGGAATTTCCTATATTTCAACAGCGAGATGAGCCAGAATTTTCCTGTGTTAGTTGTAGTTACTAGGGCTGTAAATTACAAGTTTCATCATGACACGATATTGTGTTGATTCTTTGGACAATGATACGATATTTGCCGATATCATAAAGTCTGCCACCACACGATTTTGATTTGATTCAATTTAGGGAACTGTAATCGATATGAGACGATATCATATGCCTAATTAACACAATCAGTTACATTTACTGTATATAAACTCAGAAAAAGATTTGACAGTTTTATTACTGAGCTCTTCCAGACATTTAAATAAAAGAAATCTTTTTAATAAAAAAGAATAAAAATAATCCTCCTGTTGTTCACTATAAAGTGCCACATTTCTCATGTTTAAGCACTGTTTGAATGTTTAGGTAGGCGGTGCACTTGGATGGAAATGCTGACACAGATGTGCCATGTTCAATATAAAGGCACATCTTAAAGATGACGATATTGATGTTTTCACTTTGCATGAATGACATTGGATCGTTGATCATTGAATCGATACATCGATCAATCCATCCGTATCGATGTGTTGTTACATCCCTAATAGTTACCAGAGATGACTGCACATTACTTCTCATTGCTAAGAGTTTACTTGAGGCTCAGGTTACACAAAATGTAGCTAAAACTCAGCACAGCAAGGTACCAGCACAAATACATAAACAGTCATTCTGGGTTTTTTTTTGGCTCTGCTTAAAAATGAATGGTGGAATATGAAAATATAGCTTAAAGTCTATACAACAAACAACTGATGTTTCTGCTCATTAGCTTGCACTTAATCAAACCACACATGGAAACAAACAATTTGCAATAAAAGAAAAATAAAGGGGAGCCCCTTTCTAAATGCAGTAGTGTATAGTAGTGACTTTGTATTCCAGTAAAACAAAAATGCTACGTATGTTGAATCACAAGATGTTTCCATTTCTACATTAGTGTTGTCCTTAGAACGACTCACGCTGAGCACATAGTCAGGCCGTCTAAAATAAAGAGGCTCTTTATATGAAGAGGCATTAGTCTCAGACATCATGGCATTTACACATCACAGGCCTGACAGGATATTTACAGTTATGCTCTGATGAATAAAGCAAATCCATCATCTAATAAAGAACATCTAATAGTTAGGAATACATATACTGAAAAGAACAAAGGTAATTCATGTTGGAATTAATAGATTATAGTATTGTAAGTAGTTCCACTGCATTGTCCTTTGTTTTAAGAACTTGACAGAATTTGCACTTTTTCTTTTTTTTTTTTTTTTACAGCGACAGCTGTTTCTTCTGGTTGCTCTGCTTTTCTGGCAAAGTAACTGATGTGAAAACAAGAGCTACGTCATCCACTGAAAGACCGACCACAGCTGTGTGAGTTAATCTGCAGATATATTATGGCATCGGTGGTGAGACAGATGATGTTTGGAAACTGTGGAAGCATTTAAAGAACCAGAGGAGCCGAAGTTCTCTTCTTTACTACTGCCACAAACTTTTGCACGTCAGGTGACTTACCCCCAACGACTGCTCCAGAGCAGTGTGCCGGTCCTCCTTCTCCACTGTGCGCCTGCAGTCGGAGCACACCCACAGAGGCAGCTGGAGGGCGCTGGGCGTCTTGTTGGGCTGCGCCGTACCATTCTGGCCCAACATCCCCGCCTCTGAAGGCACGGCGCTGTCTTTGCGCTCACATCGGCATAAGAGGCAGCGATCGCCGGCCGTGTAGGGAGCCCGCTGGTTCAAGCCGAACGTGAATGGGGTCTGTGGTGAGCGTGTTAGTTGGAGGAAGCAGTGAGAGAAAAATACAGCATAAGGTACACAGCCACTTTAGCATTTGCATAAAA
>CAKAOI010050563.1:50021-73253 GCA_916701655.1 Sebastiscus albofasciatus | reverse complement strand
TACATAATATATCTTCTTTCTCCCTCTTGTACTCAATAGTCCTTGTTTCTTTAATTAGTGTTTCTGAGCATTCTTGCCACACAGATCTGTTACTTTCATTGTCAGGCCCCTTTGGCTTTGACTCTTGTACTCCTACTAATGGTCTTATTAATGCTTCACTGTAATGTTGTCTATCCAGGAATTTAAGCTTATTCTAGCACTACACTAAATGCAATTTGCCGGCTTCTGTAAGACAGCTTAAGCCAAAATATTAATCAGGATCGTCTAATTTAGAGATGCCTTTAGTGTTTGTTTTCTGCCAGCCCAGTCGCACAGCAGTTCGGGAAATAGTCACAAAATTTTATGTATTGATTTGTGTACATAGACACGAATTTCACATTTTTTTCGCGATGGTCAGCACAATATCAATTTGTATGTAAAGTCAAAGTTTATTTATTTGTCACATAACTTCCGTACTTAAGTTACGTAGTTTAGTTATTTTAACCCAAACTGTGATCTTTTTCTAAAACTAACTAAGTAGTTTGTTGCCTAATCCTAACCAAGTCTATCTTTTCCTAAACCTAACTAAGTGGTTTGTTGCCTAATCCTAACCAAGTAGATATTTTCCTAAACCTAACTAAGTCCTAACTAGTAGTTTGTTGCCTAAGCCTAACCAAGTTGATCTTTTCCTAAACCTAACTAAGTAGTTTTACTTTGAAAAGACTGGAGCAGAAATTGACACGTGTCACATGTTGCTGGACATTCGCAGGAAAAAGCACAGAAAAATACTTTGTCGTTGGAAGTCGAGCTGAGCATCACGAAAAAAGAAAAGGAAAATTCATGTCTGTGTACAAGAATGAAATAGATAGATTCGTGACTATTTCACGAACTGCCGCGAGACTGTGTTGTTTCTGCATGATGATGACAAATAGGCGAATGGAGGAAAAAATACGGTCCAGGAGGATGACGCTGCATTTATTGTCACCATCAGTGTAAAACTTTTGAGTTGCTTTCTTGAATATATCTTTAAGATTTTAATGAGAGCCCTCAAAACAGCGATTCGGCCCATGCTTTCTTTGCCGTTCTGACTTGTTCCCGTTTCAAATTGCCATCAACAGCTGCATCAATACGGCACTTTCATGCTGGGGACGAAGAGGCGTGTTTCCGCGCCAGCTGCTGCAGTTCAGCAGGCTGTTTTTCTTCTTCGGTACCCACACATAAGTCTTTTGGTGCGGTCATTAAGGTTTTGTACCTTGCCTCACATGGTTTCCAGAAAGTCAATAAGAACCATTGTAGCTGTTCTGAGGCGGCAGTATGAATGTAATCAATGCCAGTTTTCTCACCGGTGTTCGCAGCTTTAGAACGACTTAGAAGTTAAGAAAACGCAGCAGTAAATGCACCTTTTGGCCTGAAAAGACTCCCTGTTGGCGGTAAATCGCACTGAAAACCTGTTTACAAGATGGTAAGTTGAACACATTGGTAAGGGTGAATTATCACCCAGTCGCAGTGTTGATTAAATGACAGTAAAGACAAACTAAACCACCCTTCGCTCTTCTGCTTTTCATGGTTTACAGCCTGACCTGACATAAATATCACAGCTGGCCGTCTGTTGAAGCTTCTTCTAAAAGAGCTGGATGATAATGATTACTGAACAGTGACGCAGACGTGTTTTAGCTACAAATAACACAGCCGTGGACATCTTTTTTAGTTTTTCTTTCATTATAGAGCAAGCCAAAAACCCACCACACAGCAGATTGCAAAGAAAAACAACTTAAATGTGCAGTAAAACCAACGGTGGCGGCTTTAACGTGTGCGTGAGCCTTGTAGAAGTTGTAGTCGACTGTAGTCTGTAATATAACGTCCATATGCTCCGTCTCTCTCCCCCTCGCTCTCACTATCTGCTTCTCTCCTTTTCCCACTGGGTGGAGGAGCTATAAATTAAAGTGGGGAATTACTGCTAACTGTTGGAATAAATTAAGGCGCTTTTGCGTCTGTAAACACCGTCTGACTGCGTAATTACACTCCCACTCCCACTGAGACGCCATGGAGAGGGAGGATAAGGAAGGAAAAGCAGCGTAGATGGAGAGCAGTGGCAATGGGTGAGAGAAAAGATGACTCAAATGTCACAAGGGGGGTCAGATATTAGATTCTCTCCTTAGCTGTGTCCTGGACGCTGGCTGGGCACTCCTACAGATTAGGGGGGAAAGGTGACTTTGAACATCATGAGCTCAATCATCATATTGGTCATTACATCTTAATGATAGAAAGCAAAATATCACTCTAAACTACTGCAAGCTGCAATTTCCTCTGGAGTTAGCCTGTCTCTGAAAAACAATGAATCAAGTGAGAAGTAGGCTCACTTTCTATACATGCTTAGCATACACCTATGCTTCTATACAATCAGACTTCTTTTTTGCAACCAGAGGAGTCGCCCCCTGCTGGCTATTAGAAAGAATGCAAGTTTAAGGCGCTTCTGCATTGGCTTCACTTTTCAGTCCTGGAGGTTGCCCACTGGTTCGCAATGATAGTCTGCATACAGTGGAGGTTGGGGTGATTCAAACAAAGAGGACTGTGTGAAACTAAAAGTTCACTTATTTCAATTTAGCGTAATAAAGTAAAAACCCTAGTCATTTTAAAGCCAAACCGTGATGTTTTTTACTAAACCTAACCAAGTAGTATTGTCGTGTTTCAATTTACAAGGTTAACCGCAGGTTTAAAACTGTTGGAAAGTGCAACTGTAATCCAGGAGAAAATACATTTCCCTCGAAACGTAATTGAGAATGCAGTTTAGTTATATGGGTATTTTAGTCGGAGACAGGGTTTCTCTATCTCAGCCCTGTTTAGGGACTTTTGACATATTTTGGCCTTGGGCCTTGTGCTTTTTCTTCTCAAGAAAAAAACATTTTGAACATAAACGCAACACTGAAGCTCCCACTCAATCTGCAGTCTAATCACAATATGGCCATGTTAATGGCAAATCACATTTAGCAGCACAATAGTTCACTCGATGGACTGAAAGCCACTTTATCACAATAGCATCTTAACAGCTGGCCATAAACAAGAGCCAGATACACAAGGACGGCAACGTCATCAGCCATCAGCGTATGGTAAACCACAGACTTAGCCTGCAGTACTGTATGAGGACCAGGTCAATTGAATTAGCACATTTGAAAACGTGCACGCTTCTGTACACCCACGTCAACTGCTGACGAACCACGCACTTGAACAAGGTTGTTGACATTAGCCTGTACAACACCACTGGTAGTAGTAGTCCTCTCAGTGCTGCAACATGCAGCCAGCTCAGCTCACCTCACTGTGTGATTGTACAGTCAGCCTGCAGAGCCACTGAAATGTCTGGACTTGCTGCCAGCATGACAGTGATTGGACATATCGATGACTTGCATGCACATAATGACAGATGGCTCCTCTCACGGTGTAGACATGTCTAAAGCTATGTTCACACTACAAGCGACAAAAGCAACAAAACGGCCAGAGTGACCAGCTAATTTGTCACTGAGTCACCGTTGAAGAGTAGCTCGTTGACATAGTTATATCGTTAAATAGCACTGGGAACTGGCTGACTGCATTTTTGTAGACAGAACGAAACAGGGTAAAGCAAAAACATATGATTGGTTGACGCTTCACTGAAAAAAGTTGGGATCAGCTCAACTTTATTTGAACGCGTCACACAGCGACAAGTGTCGGCTGTCAGTTTGTAGCTTCATGTCACTGACTTCCATTGAAAACGACTTGTAGCGCGTTGCTGTGTTGCTGTTATGATTCAATATATTGAGATATATTGCAATACTGTAAGCAAGGCGACTTTTAAAATCTAATTTTAGGAAAACTGTCATAGTATAAAGAACACACCACCATATGCATAAAATCTGGGTACATTTTTTTTAAACTTTTTTATGCAATCAGAACAGTGGGATCTGCATTTGCATTTATCACAGTCCCTGTAATCCAACATCATAGCACTAGTTTGAGAGAGCACATACCTTTGCAAATGCAGTAGAGTTATTCTTGGCATGTAAACTAAGTTAGTTAAAAATCGATAAACACAATATCCTGATATTTCTGATATTTTCTTACACCCCTAGTGTCGGGCGTCAGTTTGTAGCTTCATGTCACCGGCTTCCATTGAAAATGACTTGTAATCTGTTGCTGTGTTGCTCATAGTGTGAACACAGCAAAGTGCTACGTTCACACTACGACACTACGTGTTGCTCAGATGCTCGTTGACGTAGTTATGTTGTGTAATAGCACTGGGGACTGGCTAACGGCGTTTTTGCAGACGGAAGGGAAGAATGTTGTGGTGTGAACGCAGCATAAAGAGCGTATACACATTCAACTCAACTCGTGTTGTCACACAGTTTGCCAGGAGGCATGTACCTTTGATAAGCAACTGTGACAACTATACAGCACAAACAAGCCTACTCACTCACCAACCAATACGTACAAATCACCTGTCACAACATTGTTATGAAATCGTGGCAGCTTAATGAAGAGGTTGGAGTTCTGCGACTCCACGGTGCATAATCCTTCAGATTAGGATTATTAGGCCGCTCAACCCCGCGCATACCAGATAGACGTCAAGTGGAGACACGAAACCTGTCATATAGGGGCTGAGAAATAACACTCCAGGTTAATTTAGATTGCAGACCTCCTCCTCGCCTCTCTGTCGAGCTTTTATCTCCCACACTTGGAGGTTATTCGCTCCAGTCCCTTCTGCTCCCTGTTCAGAGGGCTAAAGTTATCATTCTCTCCACGCTACTCTCAGATTTTGCAGGAAATGTTTCCCAGAGAAACACTTTTGATGCACACAAAATTGCATTAAATACACCATGAGCACAGGGGAAAAAAATTGAGTAGCTGCATTTTTCATTTTTCAAGGTCCTACTGAATCATTAATGTTATACGCTGACGCTCTGCATTGTAATTATAAAAGCCACTGATCTTTGCTTAAGGTTTTTGCCTTTTATGTAGAAAATCCTGCTTTTTCTACACAAATTACAAGCCTGGATTCTTGTGGAGCGTGATGGGGGGACGTGAAACAAGGGAAAGAAAGGCCAAAGCCGTGCCACACCTAATCGCACCAACGGATTCATGGGGACGCTCTCTGGCCGACAAGTATTGGTTTTTGATGCCTGACCGAAATGCAAGCAGCTGGTCTGAGCTCAGCCACACCGGTGTGGGATTCACAACACTCGGCCCTCACACGGCTCGGGTTGCTCCCACGGCGAGCCCGCCGTCCACATCACTCTGGGGACCGGAGCAGATGTCCAACCAATTTGAGGACCACTTTGCAAACACTCGCTGTCAAGGCTCGGACTAAACGGCACCGTGATTGGACAGAATCATAAACCTGCCCAACATGTTGCGTAGTGGAGCTTTAATTAGAAAAAAAAAGAAAAAACATCCATCAGTGTGACAAAGAGGGAGTGAGACTGAGACTAGCCAGAGCACAATGTGTGGGCAACTGGTGTTGTTTCTACCCAAAATACAACTGACTCCTAATGATATTAATCATTCAAGGATAGATAGATACATACAGTAGATATATAGATGCATAGATAGATGGATAGATGGATGGATAGATGTGTGTGTATATATATATATACATATATATATATATATATAGATGCATGAATGGATATATAGATATATATAAATGGATAGATGGATTCATAGATATATAGATGATAGACGGATAGATATATACATGCATAGATGTGTATAGATATATAGATAGATTGATAGATATATATTTAAATGCATAGATGGATTAATAGATATATAGATGCATAGATAGATGATCTATACATCTATATCTATCTGTGCATCTGTAGATGATAGTTGGATAGATATATAAATGGATAGATGGATTTATAGATATACAGATGCATAGATAGATGGATAGATAGATAGATAGATTAATGGATGGATAGATAGATAGATAGATTAATGGATGGATAGATAGATAGATAGATAGATGGATAGATGGATAGATAGATAGATATATAAATATATAGATACATTATCAATGATCTGTAGCGTATTTTGCACGAGTTCCCACACAGTGAAAACACATCAGGGAGCAGCTGAGTGTGTGTGTGTGTGTGTGTGTGTGTGTGTGTGTGAGAGAGAGAGAGAGAGAGAGAGAGAGAGAGAGAGAGAGAGAGAGAGAGAGAGAGACATGGGAAATATGCACCGCGTCTCACTGTTATTCAAAGGACATATAGAGGAAAGGCTTTCACAAATGTGTTCCAGCCTCCTCCTCCTCCTCCTCCTCCCTCTCCTTTAATCCTCTCCATCCTTAACGCCTCAGTCTTTCTCTCCTCCTCTGCTCCTCTTCCTCCTCTTCCTCCAGCCTCACAGCCGGCAGATTGGAGAGATTTTCTCTCTTCTCTCTCTCTTTCTCTCTCTACTCTCTCTCTTTCAGAGAATAAAACAGCTTCTCAGGGGCGGTTTATTCAGTGCAAATAGCGGATATAGCTGAGAGCAAAGCACATCATTTTTTTTTTCTTCTTTTTATTTTTTGCAAAAGGTGCACGGATGAGCGAGCACGGACCGGCCCGGTGACTAATTGCCATAATAAGGCGCACAAGTTCACCAGCGACTCGAGGCACGTTTTTTTTTTTTTTTTTTTTTTTTTCTGATTCCTCCGTATATTAGCGTGTATAGCCCGGTGCAGTGCCGCAGCAGGGAGATCACCGGGCGGAGGGAGACAGCAGTAACACACAGACAGACACAGAGAGACAGAGAAAGAGAGAGAGCAGCACATGATCACTATCCAGTCACCCATCAACTGGAGCGCTCATCATCTGAGCTGGCGACAACATATGGGAATACAACAAGGCGAGATTGTGGTCACACCTGCTGGTGGAGGACACCGGAGGAAAGAAGAGAAAAAAGGGCGGCCAAAAATCTGAGGGACTTTGCATCAAACAGGAGAGAAAAGCATCCTGAAAGCACCATCCGGTAGGTGAGCCTTGATTGATGTGCACGGACTGACAATATGCTCATCATCATCCGATCTAAAAAAAAAAATCACCCTATCAGTGTTTTATTTATTGCACCCCAACAAGTAGGCTATTTGACTCATCTTCCATTTGAAGCTCGGTGAAAGGAATAATAATAAGGTCCATATCTGTGAGACAATACACAATCGCCTCTTTGCAAAATGCCAAACCACTTGATTGAGGATAGGTGTTGGAGTGAATAGCCAGCAGTCACATATATAAATATATAAGCAGTGGATTGTGGTTGGAAGGCCCAGTCTGGATATAAATTCAAACAAAGACAATATATAAAAGGGACAGGGATTAGACAGTGATGGGCATGCAAGAAGAAGAAAAAAATAGCATATTAGAGCAATAAAATGTAAGTTTACAATATTTCTAACACTTGTAATATTTAATGTCTGTATTTGAGTTAAATCAAAATGATGCTTTGAAGAGTCTGAATGTACTCTGGTTTAAATGAAGACTGTAAAGTTCTGGATAACCCTGAACGCCCCACCCCCACTGCTAAGGCTCCCATTGACTTATCTGACTTGTGGACAGAATGACTGCATATATTACTCCTGCAGCAGTGCCTCCCACCATGAATGCCCATTAAATTGTCATTAAGTTGGTAACACAGTTGGATGTGATAACACCGTGAGCTGAAACCAACACAACGAGCAGTAAATCCAGACGTGTTAAATAGAAAACATTGTGGTTCAGCGGATCAGTCAGTTTGCTTCGGGCATTCACTCGCCGAGCTGAGCTAGAATTAAAAATGGAAAAACAAGTCCAGTTTTAGTAGTTTTGCAGAATTTTATTGTGTGTTATCATTAAGGCTTTTTAATGTAAATGTTCTGTCAATGTCATCAATAGCTCTTTTCTTTCTAACACCTCTGAGATATTTCAAACTTAAAGCTGCGGCAGGCAGAATACTTTTGGCATCATTGGGCAAAAATTCCATAATAACCGTTCACCATATTGCAATTCAAGTGTTCTGAGAGAAAACTAGACTTCTGCACCTCCACTTGGCTCTGTTTTCAGGCCTTAAAAAAATCTAGCCTGTGACGGGAGACTTTGGCCAATCACAGGTCATTTCAGAGAGAGAGCGTTCCTATTGGCTGTTCATTCAACGGAGGCAGCTGTCGATCACTCGCGAACTCCGATCAAATGGTCAAACTAAGCAGCACTGATCAAATATGAATTAATACGTTACTGTAATGCCTATTTCTCGCCTCAAATGTTTTCAGAAACATCTACTGTTTAGCTGTAAAATGAGAAAGCTCCGGCTGGTGGGCGGTGCTTGGTATTTCCTCAACTGATCTCAACATGGCTGCCGGATCGCAAACTTTCTCCTTTTACAGCGAAACAGTACACTACAAGATGTTTATGAAAGCATTGTACTGTATGTGGGAAATAGGCATTACAGTAACAGAATATTGATTCATATTTGATCAGCGCTGCCTAGTTTGACCGTTTGATTGGAGTTTGCGAGTGATTGACAGCTGCTCAGAGACGACGAGGCTCCAGCTCGGCTCTGATTGGTTGTTTTTCACTGGTCTGTGAAATCTTGCAGATCCCATTAGGAGCACCAGAGGACATCGAGGCACATGCTTTTTTTTGTCTCTTGTCTCTTACACTACTGTCAGGATATAGTGACTGTTTTATAAAATAACTTTTTAAAATCATATTTGCTTTCAATTCTACCCACTGCTCCTTTAAGTGTCTGATCATGACAGGAATTTGGGAGATCATGTAGTCCAACCGCAACCACACTTCCAATGCAGCTCATTAAATAATCCCCCAAGATGAAGGTAGATTTGGCGGGTGAAAACCTCCTTCACAGAGGTGAAACGAAACAGAGTGAGGAGGAATACTTGTATGAATAAGGAACCGCAGAGGCTCGAGACGTGCCTGCTGCAATAACTTGATCTAACCTGTGCACACGGTGGCACACGGGCGATAGACAAACAGATGGCATCTCCAGAGGAACTCATCTTGGGGAAGTTGGAAGAGATATTCTTGGATGGACTACCCTCCGACTCGCTGGCACCAAGGCCCGCGTCTGGCGGTAATGACGGCAGGCGGTCATGGTGAATGGCTTCGCTGATTACATCGCTCACTTTTAGGACTTACACATACCTTTTAAAAAAAATAAAATAAAAAATACTGTGATGCTGATGCGGAGTGATGCTGAATTGATTTGCAAGGGTCTTTAAGGGTCTTAGTGTGGCTTTTCAGTGTGTTATTTGTTAATTTGAAGTTAGTTACTGCAAGACCACCCTTAGAGCATATTGGATACTGATTCATTTGGAGAGCACAATAGTTTTTATGATCTGTCAGAGACTGTGCGGTGGTCCTGTTTGGTTTGTTTTGTTGCTCCAGTTCTCTTACAGTGTAGCCATGGATGCTACTGTAGTTACAAGCGTCTCTATGGCAGCACTACCGAGCTGCCTTGCTGATTACTTAGTTGCATTAAAGAAAATCATTTAAAATCAGTACATATAGTGTCGGGTGATTAATGTCTTCAGTAAGCAGCTATGTAATAAGCAAGGTAATGTATAGGCAGCCATTCATTATATGCGCTCGGTCTCGGGGCGTACTTTCCATAATGACCACCTCGCTTTACTGTAAGTGTGCCTCGCTTGGCAACCTGTAGCGGATTGGAGCCTTGTGTTGTTGTTGATGCCAGTGATAAGCCGGTCTCAAATCATTAGTGCTTGTTTCAATTGGCCGCGAACTCAAGGTAACATCACTCACTGACATTTGACTTATTCGCGCTATTGACGTTTGACTGACGTCCAGATCACTTTGTCCTGATCTCTGGCAGATCATGTCGCAGAACATCAACATTTTCTCATGTAGAAATCATTCAAAGAAATGCTGCATCAAAGAATTTACAGTAACAAGATACGAATTAAAAGAGCAGTTGGCTCTGTCTCGTGACGTCCTTCCCTCTATATACCATCATCTATAGATGCAGTTTCATCAAAGCTTGCTGCCCTCAGCTACAGCATTTCATGCTCACACTTGGAATATGTGGACTTCTTGTCTATAAAACATAACAGCATAGCCGTTATATTCATGACAGCACAGTCATTATAGGAATGACAGCCTTCCCCGCTACCCATTGTTGCCATTACAGCTGAAAAATTGATGGTTTGCACTAGTGTCTGTGGTGGGCAGTAGGTGGAAATCTGTCAGAACAGACTGGAGGTGGACTGAGAAACAGGATTAAAACAGCTCATGGAAACGAGTTCAGGTTGATTTTGACAGAAAGCGCCTAAACTCACTATTCACTCGTATTGCTAATTGCAAGGTAAGTCAATCCAAGAAACCCCACAATGCCATAGTGGTAAAACAACAATGATTAAGGAGAGTACTAATTAGTACTGCTCAGTAACAAAGTGAAAAATGTATAATCATAGGACTATTTGTCATAAAGTAGAGCATACCTGCGCATTTATCCAGTGGAACACATTATAAGTTCTCTTACAACTGCATAACAGAGAAAATTGGCGAAATCTAAATAGTGTATGAAAAATAAATGATCTTTGAAGTTGTAGTTTTTCCAGCAGCCTCTATTAGAGATCTAATTTCTGCAAAATGGCTGTGTGTATACACCATTTCTTTTAAAGGGGAATTTGTCATATTTTAACTGCATTTTGCATCCAACTGTTTTTGTTGTTTTAATGAAAGCCGTTCTTGAGCCACTTGCCATTTGCAGCAGCAGGAACAGAAACACAGTCCCTCTCTTCTGCAGTGAACGCATTAGAGGGGAGGAAGCGAAGCAAAGGAAAGGGAAGGGAAGGGAGGGCTTTCTGGAACCAGTGGGGCCTTTGGTGTTGGTACCCTTGCCACAGGCCTGCGCTGAGCTGGACCGCCTCTATCTTTGGCCATGACCACAAAATAATTAGTTGTACATTTGCAGGGTAAACAGCACGTCGAACCACTGCTGACAAAACTGACGTTCATTGGAGCGGCGTTAGTCAGCTGGCTGGGAGACAAGAAAAGGGGGGCAGCTTGTGACAGGATGTGTCTCTGTACCACCAGCTAATGAAGCATCTCTATAGCCCGGTCTTAGCTCACTCTCCACTCGCAGCATCCATCTTTGTCGTTTTTCACGCCGTAAATTCTTTCATTCAGACGATAATACCTATTAACTTCATTCACATGTAAATGAAGGTGTTACATCGGCTTCATTGTGTGACTTTTTGAGCAGCCATTAGTGTGTTTCATTGGTTGGCAACACTGTCTTTCGTGGATTTATCCGGACATTTATTGTAAACTTGCTGCCATCCTGTGCAGCAGACGCCGGAGTTTTATGAGCGCTATTTATTTGGCAGAGCGGGAGTGGCGATATCAGCACATGCCCTCCAAAGCGAAATCCTTCCAAGGCAAATAAAATACAAATGGAAAACATTTCAAATTGTTCCCTAATTGCTGTTGATTGTTGTAATGCAAATTAGCATGAAATATGATATACTAATGAATCAATATTAACCACCAGAAAGGTCTAAATACTTTCAACAGCATGGGGTCTTTACTGCGTTTTTGTGGAAGGTAATTAGCAGGTTAGGTGAACAAAAATAAATAAATAAAAGATTTTTCAACAGCAATTAAAGCCACCCGTCCTCTATACTGGCTTTATTTCTGCAGCCTAGCATGTAATTTATCAGCCACCGAAGACAATATGCGTCTTTTCAGGTGCTGCGATGCATGAAATGGACAATCAAACATGTCATGTTACATGTCATTTCCTAGAATCAAAGTGTAATTAAGTCAAGCGCTGAAAGCATGCAAATTGACCATAATGACCATATGTATTACAAACTATAATACAATGCATGGCGTTCATTAGCGTTAATGCTCTTTTAAGTCACACTGTTTGTTTTGACATGAAAAGAGAATCAATCGCCACATATCTTATATGCACCACTGTCAGAAAAACATACATTGTTTCATTGAAAAGACTGAAATGGATGTTCATTAACAGGAAATCAGTTCATAAAAGATGACATATGTCCTTTTTCCCTTTCCTTTAGTGTGTTATATAGTGTTTTGTGCATGTAAAAAGTCCACAAAGTTACAAAGTAGTGAAGTTGAAGTTCTGCCTTTTCTTCCGTAACGTGGTGATGTCACCAAGTAACACATTTGCATGATACCTGCCTATCGGCTAGTTTGGTTGCTCAAACAGAGAGTGTTTCAGGCAGAGGGTGAAAAGAGGTGCTGCAGCACAGCCGGTATGAGAAAAATAAAGCATTTTTTGAACATTAAAAATGTAAACATGTTCTAGTAGCAACCCAAAGTACAAATATGCACCTGAAGAAAAGCACAATAGGTCCTCTTTAATATGTCACCGTGAAGAGCATTAAATATCAAAACTTGTCAGGATGTTAAACCCCCTCACCCCCAAAATATAACTTGGCTCCAAATTAATCCAGCTTGACAATGGAGGAGAGATCTCTGTGTCATACCTCTAAATATGGACAACACCTCGAGTCAGTACCACATGTTTATGCCCATTTTGTACCTTGTGTTGTATGTTTTCAGGTTGTTTGAAGCCAGATGGGTCTTGGGCTTGTAGATCCCAACCACGGGTACACTAGGATTTCCGTGGGTATACTTGCTAGGGGGTACGTGGAGGAGACATCAGACATCATGATTTGATTTAACAATATATGCAAATATTGAGTCTACTGACACCAAATGTTGCAATTAAGAGTGCATGAAACTATTTAGCAAGACAGAAGAACGGAGTAGATGAGACAGTTAAAGGAACAGTAACATTTTAGGGGATCTATAGAATGATGATATTAATAACTATGTTTTCATTAGTGTATAATCACCTTGTGTTTTTCGTTACCTTAGAACGAGCTGTTTACATCTACACACGGAGCAGGTCCTCTTCACGGAGTCCACCGTAGTTCTCCGATACGCTTGTGAAAGTGCGGCAACGTGAGCCGCAGAGTGCAAAACAGTGGTGCCGTCTGACTTCCGTTGCTCCTAAAGTAGTGGTATTATGGTATAGATGGTCTCTGAGCGAGGCGAATGGCGTTACCACGGTTTTGCACTCGGCGGCTCACGTTAACGCAGTTTTGGAAAGGGAGGAGTGAGCAGAGGGGTATTCAGTTGGTTGCAATCTTCAACCACACCACTAGATGCCGCCAAATCCTACACACTGTACTATAATGATATAGGGTAGATATTGAAATAGTTAGCTAAAAATGAATAGGTTGAAATAGCTAAAATTAATGAATTAACAGCTGAAATTATTGTAATAATTCCCACTTTTATATATTTAATAGTATTCACTGACAACCACTTCAAACACATTTGGGACATGAGGGATGGTGAAGGGCTACTTGAGTTCATCTGGTTGGATGATAACCACCAGTGTTGTACCTGCTGTCGCTCTAACAGCACATAGACACTCCTACACATCCTGCCTATCAGATCACAGGCTGTGGTAAATATACAATAGAAGTTATGAGGTTCGAGCTCACATTCTAATATTGAACCTATAAGCCAGTGCAGGTGCAAAGATGAGAGATTGACAATTTCACGATATCACTATAAAAAGAGCAGACAGGAACTGCTCTCCCTCCCCTGCTATGCTTCAGTCTTGCTGTGTGTGCAGTGCATATCTCTCCCTGATTACATCAGCTGTGGTGCTGCTGATATAACCATTTACTGTGGTTCGAGGCTAAAGAAACCCAGCTTCCTGCATTCATTTTGTCTTTTTGAGTATTTTGAATGTCTGCCGTTTTTTTACAGAATAAGAAAAAAACAACACTCTCTCTTTAATACAGCCAGTTTAACGCTGCGAGTAGCTATACTTAGGCTGTGCATGCAGAGTGACCAGTTCATCCACAGATGAAAGCTCTGCTCAGATGAAAGCCGCGCAAGGATGCGGGGGTCATCATTGCATTGACGTCCAATATGGGGCTTTACTTTTAAAAGTGGTATCTGTGAATTGAATGTGGAATAACAATAGTTGTGGGAACAGACATCAATAGCTTGAAGCAGCTTGTGAGAGCGCACCGAGCTGGAATAAAATCACAATTCTTCTGTCTCAAAAGACAGGCAATATTATTTCCTCCTTTATCCATTACACTGCAATGTTGAGAGGCTGGAAAAGCAAACGGCGTCCTCGCTCAGTTTTCATTTGTGTTTAATTTTAGGAACGGGCTTTGGGTACATTGATGCGGGAGATATAACGTTGATCATATTCAACGCGGTAAATCAAACCTTCTGCCTGCTTGGTGGTGCACGCTTTTCCCATTGGAAATATGTTCTTCTGGCATGTGAACTTAATTTGCTCTATCCTACGCATTCTTGGAGCTTATTACTCTTGTTGAGCCCACACCGACCGACATCTTTTAAATAATATGGAGCTCATAACCGTTTCAATCCAACATGGAACATGTTATGTAAAAATAATAGCAATATCTCTTCGACAATGCAGCACTGAAAAAATGTTTAATTTAAAGGTGCAATGTGGCCACATGGTCCAAATAAACAGGGGGCAGCATTTCACCTTTATACTGGGTCCATACAATCTAGATTTATAGTGAAAAGTTATTTAAAAAAACGAAAGCCAACTACTAACTAATAGCAGAACAAGAATATGCACAATTTTACCAAACTGCTGAAACTCTGATAGTCCAAATAACACTGCTATCTTATGTTATGTTTCCTGTGACACTAACTGGGGGGGCTGTACAGTCTGTGTACATTTGATAGTTTTTTTATTGGATTAAATCCAAAGTGGCAGGAATGAGAAAATGACTTGTATTTCCGTTTCGCCACTACCTCGCCAGGAGTACAGTGTGCAGCAGCTCCAGGAGAAGGACCTTCAGTTAGCGGAGCTGCAGTAACACAAATTCAGCCAGCGCAAAGGGGACTGCCTCATGCTCCCCAAGATGAACATTTTGAACATATTAAAGTTGAATGCATCACTCTGGACCACTCTGGACACAGATCTATGAAGAACTTTGTGCTGTAGTAAACAATTTAATCATAAAGATTCTATGTTTATGAATGCTGATGACAAAAAGTCACACAGCATAAGTATGGTACACGAGACAGGGTGCCGACATCACCGCAGACATCGCCGCAGACCCCTCGCACTGAGGACAGTCCGCCCCGGTTGACATCCTGTCCCTCCCCACAGGGAGAGAGGGCGCACTGCGCAGAGAGAACTCCACGGCCCCGGGCAGCGGCGAGGTTCAGGCGAGAGCCAGCCCACCAGTTGAGAAGTGTAAAAATATATATCCGGTTCGTGATGAAACTGTATGAAGCGGGCTGGATGTCAGATCACTTTGATTTAGGCAACGCGATGGTTGATTATGATTGGATAAAGATCCACAACACACTCTGCTCCGCCGATTGCAAATTGAGGATAAACATATTATTCAGTGCTTTTTTATTGGGCATCAATCTCGCGTTTACACGTATATTGTTGAAAAGAAATAGACTTGCAGTTCAGGTTTCGGTTACGTGAGACACAGCTGAGATGGAGCTGAGACGGAGCCATGCAGACAGCTGCTGCACAGATTAAAATGAGACTAAAAAACACTTCTGACACCCTCCAGTCTGGACATGCACGAGGTGGACGGGAGTGATTGATCTTTTTTACTGTGTTGCAATATAGGGGCATTTGCGGGGATACAGTGATTCGTGACCTTAAAAAGAAAGTGCGACAGGGCCGTAAAGTGTGTGTGTGGGGGGGCAATGACCCCTTGGCCCCCCAGACTTCCGACGCCCAACGGCTGTTAAACAGGTTAGACCCGCACGCCATCCTCCCACCAAAGTAGTCTCCTGGTGGTGGGGAGGACGAAACGAAAATACGATTAGTTTTCCCGTTTCTGCCACTGTAGATTTAAACCAGACCCTGGACCTTCAATGTGACAAGCCGGGCAGACTGGACGCTGCAGCGACTCACTATCGCCTCTCGAGGTACAAGTGGTATTGCAAGACAGGACGGGCCGGGGCTAGCTGCTTAGCATGCTCATTTCAGTAGATAGCTCTGCAACACAATACATAAACGTCTTTGACATAGCGTCAACACTGTAACCTCTTCACATTCTGTTGATAATGTTAGTTCATTTGAATTTTTTAAACCAGAATTTTGACCAGATCTTACACATTGCACCTTTAATTTACAAGGATTAGTGAAATATTGTTCATGTCGTGTTAATCAAACAACTCTTATTGTGTAAGACGAGAGACTGGCTGAGTTTGAGGTCTAAAGTAAGGTGAACAAGCTGATAATTATTATTTGCATAAATGATCTGGGAAAATCACAATAGTAATAGAAAAAACAGACATTTAGAAAGCTGAGACATTTGAAATCTAAAATGCAAAACAGCAGCAGCTAATGGTGGTTTTCCTTTTCTGTTGAGGCTCTAAATGGAGGAAGCTTTCTGAGGCCCAGTAGTATTGACATTTGCAGACAGTGAAGCGTTTAAATCCAGCACATGTCACAGAATGTGTCTTCCAGTGATTTAGTGATCTGTTAAACCCACTTGTACTCTGTAAATCACAGAAATCAGTGTCTTATGAAAAGCCTAAGCGTGCATGTGCGTCTCATTTGTTAGTAATAGAGCTGTATCTGACATGTGTTGACAAACATGCAAATTAAAAAATTGTCAGAATCACTAGCTGCAAAGTGCTGCTCAGTACTAAACCTTTGTGCTGTATGGGCCAAATGTATTAAATATTAACGTTTCCCATGAGGTGGAATATGAGCAAGTTGTATCTGCATGTGTCATGCCCGGTCGTGTAACATGAAAGGCTTTGAGAAACCTATTAATCGGTAAATCTGCTGAAGCAGAGCAGAGAGAGAATATCAAGTAACTTCGTGTCAAATCCAATGTATGTGCTGATATAGAGTATATTCAACCCACACAACCCGCTGCTGACACTCTTTTTGGAGTAACTAAGCTGAAATTCTCTCTGTGCAGCATTGTAACTGTAGTTTGATTGATGGTCGCAAAGTCAGAGAGAGAAGTCGTGACATCGGATTTTTGACAGTGTGTTTTTTAGTGCAGCAGGCTCCATAAAGGCTTAAGGGTAGTTTACTTGTGGTTGGATCGTAATGGAGACAGCTAGGCTCTTCTCATATATTGTTCGTAGCTTTACTTACGAAAAGTAATGCTCTGTAATTGGTATATATCCCACAAAATCAATTCGTACTATATGTAATCCACATAATCGTGAACCAGGAAGTATAAAGAGCGACAAGCGCAACGTAGGGAGGAGGTTGGGGTGGATAGCTCAATGTTGATTTATTTGCCATGTAACTTCCGTAGGCCTACTTAAGTTACGCCACTTTTGGAGTTACTTTAAAGGCCCAGACACACCAACCGACATGAAAGAACTAGCGGCGATAAAGGCCGACTGTTGTGTCGCCTCACGTCGCCTTTGTCTTGGCCGACAAGTTGCATTTGAACACACCGCAAAGACTACAGATGGTAGAGGACCGAGGATGGTAGATATACAAGCCGTTGTTATGATACGTGCATGAAATAAAGCAGCGTTTGCTGACCATTTTCACACCTCTTTCACTCACCACTTAGCGTCATACCAGACGGCCATGTCGCTGTGAAAATATCCATGTATTGGAATGATCAGATGAGATGAAGATGAAAAATGAGAAGAGCCCTCTGTGTGTGTCCTCTTGACTTTACTCGTTGGCTTGCTCTCCTCACTTCCGTTTCTCTTCTCGTGCGCTGGTTCGTTTAAGCTGAACAGCCAATCAGTGTGGTTTCTCTCACCGACGTGCTCCTCCAGCTATTCAACGCGCTGAATCGGCCGAAAAACCTCAGACACTGGCAGATTAGAACCAACGGTGCGGGACGCACTACAAAAACTAGGCCGACAGACGTCCCCAACGGCCCCAAACTGTCCAGCGGCCGACCGTCAGCTTGGTGTGTCAGGGCCTTAACCCATACCATGATTTTTTTCTAAACCTAACTAAGTAGTTTTGTTGCCTAAACCCAAGTTGTTTGTTGACAGAAGTTTATTTTGAAAACAAATTGAAACATGCGTCATGTTGCTGGACATTTGTAGGAAAACGGACAAAAAATAACTTTTCATAAGATATCATACGAACTGTTGTATGAGGTCACGTTGGGACAGCACACCTCTAACAATGTGAATGACTCTATTTAACACGCAGCCTGTGTTCTTCACTGGAGTGCAATGCTATATGTGGCATCAAGACGAAACCTTTCACATCACATTTTTTCCGCTCATATTGATGAATTAGTATTTTCATGCATTGTATGCATAGAACACCACATTGTTGTATATGGTTAGTGTCATAATAAACCCAAGGGTGCACTCATGTGGACTAATGCAGAATAAGAATCACTATATTGTGGTAATTTTGCCATTAACATGAAAAATGCTCTGTCATATTTCCTCTCCTTATACCACTCTCTCTCTCTTTCTTTCCCCTCAGCATTGTTTTCTCCTTTTTCTCTCTGATGTCGACCTCTCTTCTTTCGGGCTGCCATGTTTTTTTGTTATCATCAGAGAGACAAATGAGAAACAAGAGAGAAAGAAAGCCTCGGGGCTCGTGTCCTCACATCATCACCACTCCCTTTATCTCCTCTCCCTCCCCTCTCGTTCTCTATCCTCCATCTTTCTGTCTTCCTGAGTGACAGCTGGCAGCCAGTAGGGTACAGCGGGCATGCCAACCCAAGTGCAGATATTTGCCAACTGACTTGAGAAAATACACATTTGAACGTGACCAACTCTCTCGCGCGCGCGCGCGCGCTAGATCTCTGGATCTCCTATTGCTGCTCTTTTTTTTTCTGGAGAGCTCAAACACATGCAGCAGACATCACACTCCCCTGCTGCCTGCAGAGCTTTGTGGCCATTAAAACATGCAACAGTACGTTCACAAAAGGCCTGTAAATGAATCCAGGGGGATGGAGGCCACGCAGGCAGCTGCCATAAAATCAACCATTGGAAGCAGAAGCGCGTGGAGAGGAATTGATTAAAAAAAACAATTACATGTGGGCTGATTTTAAATTTAGATTGATTTTTTTTTTTTATAAGGATGAAGATAGATCGACATCCTGAAATCCATCCCCCCGTACAGTATGTTAAGATATTATGATGAAGATGTTTGTGTTCATTGCTTCTGGAAGGCTACTGCGATTAGTTTCTTTTTTGTTTTGACTGGGGCAATAATTAAGCTCCGCTTTGTTGCTCATGTGGCTTCTTTCCTCCCTTTTTTTCTTTCAACTAAAAAAAAAAGAGGCCCGTGCTTTGCCTTTAAATTCAGGAGCTTCATAGCACACCGCACAGATCTCCTGTAATGACTCCGCAATATGCAAACAGCACCTTTTATTATACAAACAGCGTGTGCCGTCCCACTCACACACACATACACACACACATACACACACACATATACATATAAAATTCAGCTTCACACAACAGACAGCACAGCTGATACTGAGCTGAGTCTTGAATATGCATTCTGGTGTTGAAAACAGGAGGAGCAGGCATGAAAAAAGCCTCAGCAGTTATTTATTTCATAATTTCCACAATTTTCTCATTTCCAAGAATTCCCCAATGGCTGACATCTTTTTTTTTTCATTCCTTCACTCTAAATGGGAAGTGACATTTGGGTCAGGTTCTCTGGTTGATGTAGACTGAACAGCAGCTCTGGAAATCCAACATCTGATTGGTGTTTTGGTCGAGGCCGGATTGCAGAATTTTACAACAATTTGTGGAAGTGCAGAGGTCAGTGGTTGCAAAAAGGAAATTACAAGGCACAAGATTACACAAAGCATACATAGAGAGTAACAGAAAACAAGATGTGTGTCGTATAACGGTATGCCACTCAATATTTATGTGTAATCTGGGATTATTGTAGAAGGAGGGCATGTCCTGCACTTCATGCGACGCAGAAATGCACAAAATAAAAAAAAAAGAAATAGACAAAACACAAGGCTCAGACTTGAACCTTAAGGGATAAAGCAAGACAGGCGGTAATGAAAGATCAGGGATACAGGGATTTGTTGTTTTGCTTTGATGGAGGAGGCGAACAGAGAGAGAATCAGAGTCTGGGACAGAAACACCAGCAACAGTAATCTCCTGGAAACATGAGACAGTCCGCAGACATTTCTATCCAATCTGATATCTGTGTGAATGTTGCTTTTAGCACCAGTTAAAGGTGTTAACATCCAGCATTCAAACACTGATTACTACAATAACAGCTGAGACATTTGTTTAATTACCAAAACAAACAGGGCAGCCACAATGTCATGTGTTTCTTCATTTCACTAGAAAATGGATGAATTGCTTTATGACACTTTATAGAGGGAGATTGGAGGTGGTTGTTGGTACAGGACAGGAGAGCGTTGTTCTTGCAATGCCGCAAATGACCTCCGAAATCTTTATTAGAGCTGCAATGATTGGTTGAGTCATATAGTCGATTGTCCGGAAATTAGTTGACAACTATTTTGATCGTAGATTAATAGTTTAAGTCATTTTCTAGTTTTTTTGTTGTTTTCTGGGGTCTTTGGGTTTTAGAAAGTGCATTTTTCACAATTTACTGATATTTTATAGGCCAATCCAATAATCTTTTATACAAGAAATTAATCAGTAGATTAATAAGTAATGAAAATAATTGCTAGTTGCAGCCGTAATTCATTAAAGAGGACCTATTATGCTCATTTTCAGGTTTATACTTGTAATTTGGATTTCTACTGGAACATGTTTACATAGTTTAATGTTCAAAAATCGCTTTACTTTTCTCATATCGGCTGTGCTGCAGCACCTCTTTTCACCCTCTGTCTGAAACGCTCTGTTTGAGCTGGTCCCCCTCCTCCTCCCGAAAATCCCAGTCTGCTCTGATTGGTCAGCTGGCCCTCTATTGTGATTGGTCAACCAAACCAAACTCTTTGGCCGACGCTCCAGCTCCGCTCTAACTAGCTTTGTGTGAGGGCGTGCCAAAACTAGCCGCTAGGCAGGTATTGTGCAAATGTGTTACTTGATGACATCACCACGTTACGGAAGAAAAGGCGGTGACCTCAAGCAAGGCATTTCAGGCAGTTCAGAAGCAGTGTTTCTGTGGGGGAGAGTAACTCCCTTTGGCGTGGACTTTGGGCTTTATAACTTTGCAGGCCTTTTACATGCACAAAACAATTATATAACACACTAAAAGGAAAGGGAACAAAAGCATAATAGGTCCTCTTTAAAGTGACAGACACTCGTTTTTCTTTTCGTTTCCATGGAACGTGTTAGAAACATTCACAGTTTACGGACGTCACTATGATTTCCATCATAGTTTTCCCCTCAATCTTATTTCTAATTTTTTTTTTGCCCTCCAGCTAACATCCACCATTTTCCATGAGTACATGAGGGATGTTGTTTGAGCACGTCGGCACGCTGAGGCCGCTCCGCCCTTTAGTCATTTAAGTCACACTTAGGTTTCAGTGGTCATTGGCATTCCTTTTTACGAGCCCACTGATCAATCAATCCCGTAATTCAATCCCCCGGTCAATCATGTTTAAATGAATAATTCACAAACCGTGACAGAAAGCTCAGTGAAATGGCTCACAAGCAGGGCACCACATGCCCTTATACTGCAAGGAGACCTGAATGGAATCAGGCCGAGGAAGATCAAAATGTATAAAAGGAAAGGGAACAATTGTGTATCACTGTGCCGTGTTCAGACGCTCTGTGAGCAGAACGATCAATGAAATCTAGCTGGAAATGACTGGTCAGCGGCCAAATTGATTTGAGTATTGTTGTGATTACTGCCACCTCTCTGTCCGCTATCAAAATAAAGGAAAAGCACAGTTTCATAGCTTTATGCACAGAGAACAGGTTGCCATCCATAGAGCAGAAATATTAAAGGCTCTCTCAATCAGCTTTTTACTATAAGGGATGGGATCCTACATGGTGATGTCACTTAGGCTACTTCTGTGCACCAATCAGGATTTAGCTAAATTTGAATCAGTGTTAAAATGTTGGTGAATTGTTTGGTAACTGTCAATTAAATCTGCCACCCACAAACACACCCACACAGTCCCAACAAAGCAGATTAAAGTGGTTGTTTTTTTACACTTTTAATCAAAAAATTTAATTTTGAGTGTTTCTCATTTAGTCATGAATATTGAGTGTTGTAGAGAACAAGCACAGTTAGAAAGGTTGAGTAACAGAAAGGAGACAATTACTGAGATGAAAAGTATAAATAGAGTTTGTCGTGCTGCATTAGTGCAAATTTGGACCGTAACTCGGATGTGCAACAGTAGTTTCTACAGTACAAATGTGACATTGGGATCGCTGTAGTAAAGTCTCAAAGTCAAACTTTCAGAATTGCCTTGCTGCTTGACTAATTAACATGCTACATACAGTATTGTACATACTGTATATAAAAGGGCTACAGACATGCCCACTTTATGATAATCACATGCAGTTTTGGGCAAGTCACAGTCAAGTCAGCACACTGACACACTGACAGCTGTTTTTGACTGTTGGGCTTGAGTTTGCCATGTTATGATTTGAGCATATTTTTTATGCTAAATGCAGTACCTGTAAGGGTTTCTGGACAATATTTGTCATTGTTTTGTGTTGTTAATTGGTTTCCAATAACAAATATATACATATATTTGCATAAAGCAAGCATATTTGCCCACTCCCATGTTGATAAGAGTATTAAATACTAAGCAAATCTCCCTTTAAGATATTTTGAACAGATAAAAATCGTGCGATTAATTTGTGAATAATCGCGATTAATTGCTATTAAATATTTTAATTGATTGACAGCCCTAATATATATATATTTGGCATGTATTATATACTGTACCTTGCAACATGGTTGGCACCTTTGCCTGTATGACCCCCGCATCACTTATCAGTTCCTGTTAATTAGAAAAGTGAACATTTCCGCTCTCAGCTTAATTTTTCTTGTGACATTTTCAGTTTGCTGTTTCAGATTGATGCTTCCCATTTAGTGCTCGCGTGCAGTCAGCTATGGTAATTGCTATGGTAAAGCGTCGAAAACAGTAATAACTCGCCTGTTCTAAACTTTGTAGTTTCACAAGACCAGAACACAGAAGCAATCAGAGCTTGTTGCGCCGCCCACACTGGGTCAGATTGCAGCGACACATCAGCCACTCGCAGTGTGGAAGCCCCGTCAGGGTGCAATAACCAACAGCCCACGCGGACCGGGCCCAGATGGACAGGTTTACTGTTTCTGATTTCCTCCCCTCCT